>WBMV01005715.1:905665-1088041 GCA_013396655.1 Campylorhamphus procurvoides
GGTGAGATTGACATGACACGTGTGTAGGACAACTCTGGCCACTTACCAAGAGCAGAATCAAATGTCTAATCATAGGCAGAGCAGCAGCTGAGAGTTCAGAAGAGCAGTGAAGGCTGGACTTGACAGTCTCAACTCTCTTGTGTGTGTGTGAATTTCAAGGAGAAAGTGAGCTGAGGGCCTTTTGGGGGACTGGAGAGGGGTAGTGTGAATTGTGAAGATGGGAGTAGAATATACTGCCTGTTAAGAACTGGAGTCTGTTTTGAAGCTGGGAAGACAAAATATCTAAAGCATAGAAATCATGGGAGCTGAAGAAGAAATGCTCATCACTCTGTCTGGAGGTGCCCCCTGGGGCTTCCGCCTGCAAGGGGGTTCAGAGCAGAAAAAACCCCTTCAAGTGTCAAAGGTAGGACCTTGAGATGTGAACTGTGACTGCAAGATTGATCTCCTGAACTCAGATATCCCTACTGAGTCGGGCATCTTTCAATACTGCTAAGGAATGCAGGATCTCCTTACTATGGCAGCAGATCTTTAAAGGGAAACTTGGGTGGTGTGGTCAAGCAGGGTGTGGGGTGCGATGCATGTCCTGAAATAGATGCTGCTGAGGTAGAGACAAGTGTCAGGTGAAGACCTGCCTCAGTGCAGGTCTGTACAGCTCAGACACTTTATAATCTGTATAACTCTGCCTAGTTGTCAGCAAAGTTATAACCATAGTGGCAGGGCAGGGAAAAGGGCTCAAATATGGCAGCTTCAGTACTTGTGTAAGACATCCAGCTAAGGAAAAAATAAAGCAAAGCAGCAAAGCCATATTTGTAATTCAACTGTCTCTAATGCTTTACTACTATATTTCAGCTTTAAGAATAGATGCACATTTCTTAGTGTCTCTTCTGTTGGTGAAAGTTTCTCAGTACTGTCAGAAGTGAATATTTTTGATGCTTTAAGCAGCAAATACTGGTACGATTTCAAGAATTAAAGAAAAACAGTTGTCTGGATGGGAGATGAAATAACAAAAAAGGAATAAACATAAGCCTTGATTTGCAGTGCTTTTGATAAACAGCTGTTACTGTTCTCTTTTCGTAGACACTACTGAATAGCTTAAAAACTAAGAAAAAATGGTACTCTCAATTAAGCTCCTAACAGCTGCATTAGTCTTGACACAATGATATGTTGGGATGTCTCCCTGGAAGGCACCCAGCAGCAGGAATGAAAAAATGGTATGCCCAGCTCCTTCTGTTTCCTTAAGCAGATCATGTCTCTGACATAGAATTTTGAAATTAAACATTTTGTGTCATTTGGCTTATCCTGGTTCACAGAGTGTTTGTCTGTAACTTCTGCCAAATGATTTGGGATCCCACAGCTTGGCCCTGAAGTGAACGTTTCTTACAGAGAGAAAGATGATTTTTCTCCAGAAAACCAACTTCTGCATATACTTGGAGAGCTTTAGTGCTGAAAAGAAAGAACCAGTATCCTTGAAACAGGTGTCTGCCATTAGTGGTTCTTAGAAAATGGGATTTTCAGTGTCCACATAAACTCTGTAGAATCTGAGATCATTTTTACTCCTGTTTTTAACTCAGTAGACAAAACCTGGAATTTAAGAGGGAGGAGATTCTGAGTGTCTATAAAGATTACTAAGAATTGAACAGTAGCAAGAACCAGCCATTGCCTGGGCTGTGTTGCACCTTAAGGTGAATGGAATATTGCTCAAGGATTAGTAGCACTTCCGGGAAGGTATTAACTAGAAGCAACTCTCACCCAGAACTGGGTGTTGTACTTTAAGTCTAGAAATTCAAATATATACATATATGGTTTTACACTACTTGGATATTGCATTAAAAATAATTATGGAAAAATATAACTGATACAAACCCATTTGAGTCTCAAAATATACATCATTCTTCAAGAAGGACTTTGATTTTATAATTATCATTTTTGCCTGTTATTGCCCAGAGTTTAATGGCACCAGGTGACCATACATGCTCATTGTCTTAAAGGCAACTCCATTTAAACAGCCTCCAAAGAAAGGACTTGTAGATCCTTACCAGGAGCCCAGTAATATCATATCTGAATGTAAACAGCTTAGAAGAGAATAAACCACCAGGAGTCATGTGATAGAACATACAGGCATGAATAGCTGATAGGTGCCAGGAGATAACTGAGTGGATACAGATGGTGAATCAGGGATTATAGTGCTGTCATTTTCAATGACAATTTCAACTGCTAGACTAGAAATGTCATAGTAGCAATTCTAAGGAAAGATGCTTACCCTTGAACGCTGTCAGATTGTTTCTATATACCTTTCTGGATGAAAAAGCAATAAAAAGCTAATTTGGGAAATTAATTGATTAAGTATAACAAGTAAGTTACATATAAATGATAGACATTGTAGTTATGTAGAGATACTGGATTTGCTAGACCGGATTAGGATAAGCGCCACTCCATGTCCTGCTTCCTGTTTCCTTTGTGTGTCCTGCAAATATTTTAATGGAAGTTATAAACTTCACTTATGAATCTAATTTTTGAGTAATGCAGTAATTTCCCCCCCGCCCCAGGTAGTTACCAACATACCCTGTGAAGTATCTAAGAATTGACAGTCCTAGTGGTTTACCCTGCACAGAAACAGAAAAGTGTGAACAAGTGAACAAGTACCGTACTTGTCTCACTAAATCTTACATGGTTTTCTAATGAAGATTGGATAGCAACAAGCAGCCAAGCATTCCAAAACCTAAATGTTGCACAAAGTGGGATTTCCTGCTTGGGTCGCTCTTGTATTACAAAGCCCTGCACAATTCCTCATCTTACAGGATCAATTTACACAGTCACATAGTCTTCTTGCCTTTATTCTCTCTAAACTTTGCATCATCATCATCTCTTTATGTTTTTTGTACATGGAGATTACAATAAGATCAGTCACTAACTGCTGTTCTGGGTATCTTTTTTATTGTTCTCCTGAAAATTCTTCAAGTCTGCTGTATGCTTTTTTTTCTTTTTCTTTTTTTCAAATACGTTGGTGGGCCTCTAATTGGTTGTTCTCTCATAAGCTGTTCACAATGGTGGCTTAAATTATTGGATTTTTTTGAATTGCAGCCAGCTCCAAATGTACAGTGAACATATGCCTTTGAAACCATCCTTTCTAGCAAAGCATTCAACTGGTCACAACTAAATAAAGTACACGAACATGTTGGAAATGGGGTGTGAACCCATTTTTCTGCAGAAAGAATACATAGCTGTAGTTTAAACTGTTTCTTCAAGCAAGGGATCAGTTCTAAACTTCAATCCAGCTAACCCCAAGGGGTAGAAAAGCAGCTGTATCTTCACGTGCTGAATCAGCTGCCACAGAGCTTCTGCACCATCCAACAACTCCCTGTGAGTTATGGATTCAGGGACACACCTAGAGCAGGATGCTGGAATTATATACCTTGTGGACAGCCTCTTGGGTCACACATAACTGTATGTGAGCCAACAGTGTGTGCTGGCAGCATGGAAGGCCAACAGCACCCTGACCTCCATCAAAAGAGGACTGGTCAGCAGGTGGAGGGAGGTGATTCTGCCCCTCTTCCCTCATGAGACCCCACCTGGAGCACTGCATATAGCTCTGGGATCCTCAGCGCAGGAAAGTCGTGGATCTGTTAGAGTCCAGTGGAGCATCACAAAGATGATGTGAAGGATGGAGCATCCCTCCTATGAAGACAGAGAGAGACTTGAGGTTGTTCAGCCTGGAGAAGAGAAGGCTCTGGAAAGACTTCCTTGCAGCTTTCCAGTACCTAAAGGGGATGTACAAAAAAGGGGGAGAGCTACTTTTTAGATGGGTAGATAGTGATAGGACAAGGGGCAATGATTTTAAAATAAAGGAAGAAAGATTTAGATTAGATGTTAGGAACACATTCTTTGCTCAGAGGGTAGTGAGACACTGTAACAGGGTCTCCAGAGAAGTTGTGGATGCCTGATCCCTGGAAGTGTTCAAGATCGGGTTGGATAGAGCCCTGAACACCCTGGTCTAGTGGAAGGTGTCGCTGCCAATGGCAGGGGGTTGGAACAAGATGATCTTTGAGATGATCTTCCAAGCCAAGCCATTTGATGTTTCTATGATAACTAGCTTTGCGTTAAAGTAAACTTACAGAGCCAAACGAGCTGTGCATGCTTTGGGCTCAGGATATCACTTCTTCCAGAACTGCCCAGTGAATATTGAGGAAAAAGCTCAAATTTAAATAACATAGGCAAGACTGAAATGCTAGTATTAACACTAAATGATTATATGGTTCCAGATCTGTAACTGCAAATGGCTATTCCTTTAATCTTAAACTTGCCTACAAGAGCACATACTGACTATTTTCTTCCACCCAAAAAATAATTTGCAATGTCCAGGTGCTAAAAATGTCTAATGTAAATCTGAAGGCTAACATACTACTGATGTGTATATGAAAGGGGTACCATTAACTATTCAGTCTCATAAAAACAGATACTATAAGAGTAGGGGATAAGACAAAAGAAGGAACAAAGGAAAATTTGTGTCTAAGGAGCCCTCAGTGAGAAAAAATAGATGACTTTTAAATGAGGGTTGTATTAAAATATAAACTCAGTAATAAGTAAGCTGAAAGAAAAGCAGGCATTGTTATGCTGAGAAGGCAGATACACAGCACAATCAAACATGAACAGAGGACATGAATCATTCTGCAGAAATTAGAATGAATTGGAGTATTGAGACCTAGAGGAACAAATAAAGAGGGAAATAAAGGCTAAAGCACACAAAAAGCAAAGGAAATCTCCATTTTCTTCTTAGTTACAGCAATGTTTTTTTAAGTGAAATCAATTGTTCTACTGTGGATTCATATTGGCTTACTGTGATTCCTAATGAATCTTTTACCTAATAATGCAGATGAAGTATAGTGGGATTTTACACTACCCCTCACCAAAATAAAGCTGATTTGGTATAGCTCAGTAGCTGTGGTGCACATGGCAACATAACACAAAAAAATCTTTGACCAGAAACAGTCATCAGGAACGAAAGAAAACAAATATAAGTGCAAGAAACTAAAAGGATCCATAGATAGCAACATTTTTATTTTAGAAAGGGTTAGGGTAAGGACATGGTCCTGAGATGTAGCTATAAATGGTGAGAAGGTTCACCCATTCTGAAAAGAGAGTAAGAGAGAACAATACCATCGGGTTCCTGGAGGATTTCTTTGCAGTAAGGATATGTGCTTCAAATACACTTAAAAAGTAAAATAGCTAGTTTGAGAAAAGCTGTAAGGACTAAGCGCATAATCAGCCAAAGTAGAAACCTAACATGAAGTTGTATTAAGGAAATAATGTTTACGAAGATGAACAGGGCAGGTTTAGGATGACAGAAGTGCATGCAAATCTGCCTTTAGGAATCCTGCTACAAAACAGGATTTATTCAGTGAGGGGGAAACCTGGCTACTTACAATACAAAGCAAGGAAGGCACTTACACCTCCAGCACAAGTAATACCAACAAAATAGAGGAAACTGGAGTCTTTTCAACAGTCACTGATAGCAGAGGCAAAGGACCTGGACATATTAGTGAATGCCTAATAACGAGCCAACAAAGTGATGAATCTCTGAAAAAAGGTAAACATAAACAAATGAACCTTAGGGTAGCCTTGTCTAACTGAGGTAGGAAGACATTGATGTTACTGTCCAATGCATGAAGGGGAATTCACTGGAAGTACCATATTTACAGAGACAGCCACTTTCAAGGAAAATGAATGTAAGGTAGAGCAGCTACAGAAAAGGACGTGAGGAGAGAAGGTTTCTTTCACCTAGCAAAATGTTGGAAGATATGATTGCTGTCTACAAATAGATGTTGAGCAAATACCAGCAGCACTATTCAAATATAGGTGACAGCATTGTCACAGATCAAATGTACACAGAACAACTAACCAGGGAGGTTTATCAATGACTTTCTAATCTAGATAAAGAACTGAAAACTTTTTGAATCAGTTTATGAACTGGAGTAAACAATATGTCTCTGAAAACAACTGGGGATTAGCCCTGATAACTGAAGAGACTCAGTCAGCTGTTCTGTACAAATATTCTGCAGCAATGGAGTGAATTGTTAAGGGAAGCACTGACACAGGATTGTATAGGTTCTACAACTAAAAATTGTTTTGTTGTTTAAGAGCAGTTCATCACAACCTCCTTTTTATCTTTCTCACATATTCCCACTTTCTCCTGTACACTTCTCTGCTGATAATACACTGTTTCTACTGTCTCCTCTGCCAGATATCCTTGCTGCTTGTATGCCATGTTACTGGTCCCTGTGACCCAAAGCCTGGCTGCTCTGTCCTGTTCACCTTTGCTCATGTGACATTATTCCTGCTGGAGGTGCCAGCTCTAACCCAAATAGGTCTCATGGCTTCCAGATTTGCAAGCACCTTCTCTTCCTCTCTCTTTTTCAGTGGGCAGGCTGTTCTTTATCTGTTTTCACATATGTTTACTGTCACACCTAAAAAAGCACTGCTGGTGGCCTAGTCTATAGCAGTCACTAATGCTGGCTTTGGAGGGCTGAATATGCCTGCCAGCACTGTGGAAGGAGTGCATCGAGCTGCACTAGGAGTGCTCCTGGACATGTTTTATGGCCTCTTGGCACTTAGGCAGGTGCTACCCTTGGCTGCTAGCGAGGGAGCGCATGCTGCGGCACCAGTGGAACTTTACAAGGAGCAGCTGGGACCAGCAGTCACTGCCTGCCAGGAAAACATGGGAGGCTCCAGGGCTGCTGTGTGGTGGAGAAGCTGCAAGCTCTGCACAGTGCCAGGAGAGCAGTGAGCAAGGCAGAAAGTTTGAAAGGGAAGCTCTACCCTTCCTTCTCAGCAAAGATGGAAGGATAGGACCTCCAGGACAATGAGAAGAAGGTGGGCTAAACAGAAAGCCTTATTATCATGGTTGCAAATGATCATTACTGATTGTATCAGCTACTGATTTAGTTCACAATCCTTTATGCCTTACCATGGCTTGGAGCTACCTTCAAGGGAAGCAGCCTTAGATGGGAACTCCCTCAAAACAAGTGCAGACAGCAGATTGTGTGGATGGACTGCATTGGTGATTATACCATTTCCTCTACCTCTTAGAATCATGATTTATGCTCTGTGTTTACTCCCAGATAATCTTTAACCACTTTTTAACTATTTCTTTCTCACTGCCCAAATCACTTCACTCTGTGTTTATTCTTTTCACTTCCTATCTTCTCTTGAAAGGCCATGAGGCAATCATGCCTATGACAAAGTGTGATGTTGACCTCTGGTCTTTCTTTACTACTATCCTAAATGGGTTTCTCCTCTGCCATGTGACCACAGCTGTGCTGCTTCATGCTTATTGCTTCCACCAGTTGTCTAAGACTTCTGTGTGAAGGGCACTGCTAGAAAAGCTTTTCCTCTCCTCCTTGCAGAAGTAAAGAGCCTGGCCCGTGTTGTCTTTACATCCAATTTGTCCATTAGCAGGCAGGAGTCCTGGAAGAATATCTTGACAACTATCAGAGATTGCAGTGAAGCCATACATGCTACATCTATACCTGGTGCATTAAATGTACTGGGACCATTCTCTCACACTTTTGCTAGCTGCTAGAGTGTAATGAAGCCCAGCAATTAACCTTTTGTTAAGATGGCTGCATGCCCACAGGCAATGGCTCTGGGAGTAATGGTCTGTTCTAGCTCTCAGACTGTGCCTGGGAATTGTACTGGACAACATTAGCTGGTCTGAGCCAAAGATGTGCCAAGGGTTATTTCAACAGTTTAATGCTACAGGCAATTGTGATCCAGAGCCCAGGTTCATTCACTGGCATTATTCAACCTGCTGCTGGCTAGAACTTCTGAATACATCTGTGGTTTGGATGTACATTCATACCTACAAGATGACTACAAAGATGCTGCTAGGCACAGGAAGGTCTCTGTATCAAAGTGCCCTGGATCCTTCAGGTTAATATGGTACTTCTCTAATCCATACCTGTGACTGATCCTGTCCTTGCTGCTGCAGAACAACAGTGCTTATCCTCCTCAGACTATTGCTGAGAGGCTCTCTTTGGGTTAATGAATGCTGTGTTTTGGTGCAGTAACCCACACTTGCAATATTATGAATGCTGTGTCCAATATTTTTTTGAAAACATAAGGGATCCTCATTCTACTGAAATAATAGTAGGTATGTCTTTTAATTTGCCTTCTCTCAGCACAGATACCGTGGAGGCATATTATACTTGACTGCTGCTATTCAACAATAAGTAGCAGCTGAAGAGAGTCCTCTATTTGGAGAAAGGTTTTTATTCAGAGTTTACATATGCTCACTTCCCTTTGGAGTACAGTGTCAGCATGCAGGGCTAAGGTTGAGAACACCTCATTCTAGGGGATGGGAACCATAGCTCTGGATAACTCTCTCCTGCATTCAAGGCTCTTTCAATTCTTCTGTCCCAGTTCAGTGCCTGTACCTGTGAAGAGACATTTTGGTGGCTAGATTTGCTTATGAGCTCCAATTCCCTTAAGTTGTGATTCTAAAATATTTTATGTCAAAAGGAGCCTGGCTGAGCCTCTAGAAAAAGGACCTAGATGGGACATGTATAAGCATGTGTTTTCTGAACACTTAATTGCTTTTCTCACAGCCACTAGATGTGGAATCTGGTACTCTTGCTTTTGAGAAATATATCTGTTCCTTCTGAATTCTCGCTTCATGTAAAAAAACCTTGATATCCTGCTGTTTACTCTATTGAGTAAAAAGAGTAGTTGAGGGTAAAATGCTCATCAAGTACTTTTAGTATATATTCTAGTACGTGTGGCATTATTCTTTGTCATTGGTATTATACTTCACACACTTTTCAGCTAATCTCCCATCAAGTAACAAACAGCTATGGAGAGAGGCCTCTTTTTATTTACCTGCAGCCACCTCTGGCTAGAAACTTGCTCCCAGCAATGAGACCTGTGCTAATGTTCTTGCTTAGGCAAAGAAGGTGGATTTCTCAGGGTTGTTTTTCTTTTCCTCCCCATATATTACCACAACAAAATGTTCTTTTGAAGGCACTTGGTTTCAGTGAGAGAAAACCAACAGAGAAAGAAAACCGACAACCCCTGGTTGCTTGCATTTGTTTTATATCACCTTGTATCCCCTGGTACAAATCAGAATTAAGTCTAGTGCATTTCTTTCCCACATTTCATAGCAATATCCCCTCCTACCAGTATACTCTAGGCCGTAACGTGTTACAGTAGTCTAGTATGTACTTAATTGACAGGTCAGCACCAGCATCCTCTGCCACTACCAACTCTCATCACTAAAGCCACCCAAGTCTGTCCTGCTACTCAAGATACCTTCTCTCCCACTCCCCATTGCTGTGTTAATCCCACAAAGTATGTGTCTCCCTTCTTCCTATACATAAAGACTCCCAAATTAAGCTTCACACAGATGCCCTGTGAAGGAGGTCTGCGGAGACTGAACCTACTTTACCAAGAGGCAAGTCATCCAGTGTCACCTCTTCAAAAGGAATATGGCATTTCATCAGAAAGATACTGGAACTAAGTAAATAAGTGTAATTATAGTGGATTGGGGTAGATATTCACTGCTAAAATAGATACCAATAAAATATGGCATTGCTGCGAGGACGTGATGTTATTTACTACTTAATAGATAAGGCATAGAAAAAGTATCTTACTGGATCTCTCTGTTCCGGTGGGCAACTGAGATAAAGAAAGACTGTTGAAAAATGTCCTGATTTTCAGGCTCATGCCTTTTATGACTCACAGTCTTACTTTTTTTTCAAGTCACACACAAAAAAAAATCATTGAGGTCTTCTGAATGCCACTCTAGTGATCTATCCACTTTAGCCACAGAGGTATCCTTCCTTGCACAGGTGAAAATTAGGCCCTGGTCTAGGAGGAAAACCAAACTGTTCCAGTAACCAAAATGATGTCAACACAGATGTTCAGAAAGAAGAAGACATAGAGGGTGTTTGTTTCTGCTTTTACATATAACAATTGCTGCATTTGTGCTTCAGCTGAGCAGGGAGTTCTAAGAGGGGCAGACGCAAATGGTGGTTGGCTCCTGCCTGAGTCATTCCCTTTTGGTAATGCTTTACACTACAAGACAGTTCTTACCTCTCCATGTAACTCTCTGACAGGACTACGTTTCACATAAGGCTGGGAATGAAATTTAAATACTTCTGGGTTGCCATGGAGTGTTGGACCCCATGGCATTGTAGCTGCTGGGGGAAGGGGGGAAACTGTGAGTTAAGAGATGCAATCATAGATTGGAAGGGGGTTGGAAGGGAAGATGAATTGTATTCAGGAAACAACTCTGACTTGGACTGAGTTTGCTAGGCTGCTGCTGGAAAGATTTCAGGAGATTACAGGGAAGACTGATAATGTAATTTGTCTTCCTACCTCATAGGCTGAGCTCTGCCAGTGAGAGGAGGTGAGGGGTGCCTTGGGAAGGTAAGGGGAAAGACGACATAAGCCTATTACAGGTTATTTCAGAAAGGCACTGCAAACCACTTCTATTTACTCACAGCCTATTTCCTTATGAAGAAGCAGTGCTGGCCAGCAAGGAGGGTGATTGCAAAGTTTCAGGACAGGTTGCCTGAGCTGTACTCAGGCAGAATGTGAAGCCACCGAGTTACTATCAGGATTACTCTATTCTTAGCATCCGAGCGTGTGTTCAGCCCCCACATGCCACTATCTAAATATAGCCCCTACTGCAGGACAGATGCTGCCAAGTTGCATCTGGCCCCCTTCTCTTGCATTCTGTTCCTGAAAGCTAGGCTGAATTCCCCAAGGCATGTCCAATAGTCAGCATGTCCTTTTGTCTTCCCAGGGCTGTACAAGGAAACTTGTACTGTACTGTTAAAGCTTGATCCCAACCCTGGCCTTCCTGGCCTTTCCTAAGCAAAACCTTTTCTTATTCCTTTCCTCCTTAATTGTCACCTTCACTCTTTTCTTTTTTCTCCCCATCAGCTATTTCTGTCCTTCTCCTTCTGTCTGACTGAACATGATCAATGAGAGGAAGCAGGCAAAGTAATGAAAAAAAGTATGCACATGTATGTGTATGTACCTGGGTGCTGCAGATACCCAAGCCTCTCTGACAAGAGCTCTTTTGTCACTGCAGAACTCCTGCTGAAAGGGCAGGAAGATGGACAGTTTTCTGAGTAACTGTGTTCCAGTTTTCCACACTTATTTGTATTTCCAGTAGCATAAATCAGTAAGACTGTGAAATTTTCCCAGGATCGTTTCCCTCTGATCCTGGGAAGCAAATTTATAAAACCCATCTGAAATCAAAACAGGACATTCATCCCATGAGGCAAGGTATGTCATGGGAGAGTGTGTCCACTGAGGCATGGAATGGAAAGTGTAACAGGAGAGTTAGTTAACAAGAGGCTCACAGAATTGTGGGGCTTCTCACACAAAAGGAGAGATCAGTCCTCAGCAGTATGTGCTAGAAGGTCAGACAGTGCAAGCCCCCAGGGCCAGGTCTGGGGCCAGCCCTGACCACTTGTCAGAGTCCATCAGTGCTGCCTCTCATTTGCACGAGAAAGCTCTCCAGATAATTTGCTACAGGAAGCAGAGAGGTTTTCTCATTGAAACACCACATTTTCCAGCCTTTCCATCTCCTCAGAACAGCTGTCTAGTGACAACCTGTCTGCAGCCTAAGCAGAAGTTCCCTGTTAGTGACACTTCATGTGGGTCCCTGGGTGCCCAGAAGAGGGCATCTTTTGGATATGGGGAGCAAGTGGCAAAGCCTGAGGGCAGCCTGACCTTCAGGATGGGCAGCGAGTCTGGCTTTTGGACTAGACAGCCACCCTGTCCTGGGCCCTCAAAGGCTCAGTGCTGCCCTCTCTGCAAGCGAGGCGTGCAGGCTACGGGTTGTCACTACAGTTTCCACAGCAATGGGCTGGCAGTCACATAAAATCTGGCAGGCTTTGCTGGTTTCTGTCCAGAGGCTCTGCAGCCTCCGGAACACTGCACCCTGCTGTCATGGTTGTGGATTAAGTCCTGTCCTGTCCTTTCTGTGTGACATGCTTTCTTCCTTCTCTCCCTGCACAATCCTCTTCTGCCTTTAACCCCTTTGCCCTCCTCCCTGGCAAATCAGTGGCATAGAGGTCTGGCACAAAAATGAAGCTGCAGATAGTTCGTTTCCCTCTGATCCTGGGAAGCAAATTTATAAAATTTCAGGGAGGGTTTATAAACCTGTGGGAGACTGAGCCAAAAGAAACATGTGCTATTTTCAGACTCTGTAGATCTTTTTGCGTGCCAGAAGAGACCTGGTTCTGTTTTCCCAGAGAGGAAGGGAGACAGAAGAAGACCATCCTGGATTGTAGAGCCGACTCTTGCAACAGCACTGAAGTACCAATAGTTGCTTTAGTGCATGGGCTTTCTGTCATTCTGGTAAAATCTGAGCACAGACCAAGCCAGAGCAAGCCTCCTCAGTAATCAAGAGAAACGCTTTGCCTGCTTATGATGCTCAGCCCACATGGGACTGCTTGCGTCCCACCAGCCTACTCTAATATGAAGTACCTGAAACAGCAGCAGGTAGTGTTGGGAGTGCAGCCTGTGTGGAAATCCCAAACACTTGCCTGCAAAGTCTTGCATGCTGTGGGACCAGAGGATTGCAGGAAGCTTGCTGTGGCTGCTCTGGCTGGTCACCAGCCCACATCCAGTTGGTTTCAGTGAGCATGGCAAAATACAATGGGATATGAGTAATGCTCTGAGCACCTGCTGACAGCCTTTAACCCCCAGCTCCCTAATTCCATAATTGGGAGACACACTCAGCAAGTATGTTCCCATCCAGTGCTAAGCACCAAGCACTTGGCCATGGAACAGGAGTTGGCCTTTTGGGGAATACCTTCTAACCTCTCTTCAACTTCCTAACTCTGTTGTGTCAGTAGGCAGCACTGGAAAATGTGTCTGCTATCTCTTCTCAGTTAACAGCTGCTCCTTGAGGGAGTATCAGGAAGCAGCATTTATATTGTAACAGCAGAAAAGTGGTTATTCAGCAGTAGTTCATTACAGACCCACACATTCTCATTCCAGGCTTATATTAACAAGGAGGGAGATAAAGGACTAAAATTACAGAGGCTGATGGATGTGGCAGCTGGGATGAGCCAGTCCCTATTTTAGGCACACAGGCAAAATTTGGGGTCAAGCTGGAAAGGCTACAGAGCGATAAAGTACCAGTGAACACAAAAACAACTTGAAGCATAGCCCTCCTCTTTCCATCTTCTTCCCGAACACCTCTCAGTCCTGTGGACAGGCTGACCTGGGAGGAGTGCTGCTCTTGCCTGTGTATGGGCCAGCAGGGTCAAGCCCTGGGTGCAAGCACACCCCATGGGTGCAGAGTGCCTGGGCCTAAGCCCAGCCAACCATGACATGGGACCCCCTTAGGGCTGCAGTTCTTTCCTGCTCCTATACTGCCCTTGCAGGAACAATGACAGGGAAGCGAACCTCTCACATTCACTTCTCTTTCCTAAGGCTGCCACAAGAGTGCAGGCAAAGTAACTGAGTCTGGTTGCTCGAGCACAAGGCTGTAAGATATGGGAGAATGTGCCCTGCTGTGTATTACCTCTCTGCAGGATCTGCCAGTTTGTTCACTGCACATGCTGTTAAACAGCTGTGCAATGATTTGTGCAAAGAAATATTCCAGAAGCATCTACAAATCCAGTGTATTACTACCTTGGTCCTGACTTGCTCTCACCCAGTGTTTTTTCCTGGCTATTTTTTTATGTGCAAAATGAGTCCATTATGGGTGCCAAGCTGTCCTACAAGCCTATCTCCATTGCTTGCCTATATGGGAGAGGTCTGTGGTTTTTGGCTGAGTGGACATTTGGTTTGCTTGCTTTCTTGCCCTAACAGAAAGGCTAGGCTGGGTTGGGAGGAAGTATAACTGATGGATGATGCAACAAGAGGGAGAGGACTTGGTGTAAGATGGCCATGAGAGGCCGGATCTAGGAACTAGCCTGGAACTAGAGACTCCAACTCCAGTCTCAGATATAGCAGCAATGCATAT
This sequence comes from Campylorhamphus procurvoides, assembly GCA_013396655.1. Lineage (NCBI taxonomy): Eukaryota > Metazoa > Chordata > Aves > Passeriformes > Dendrocolaptidae > Campylorhamphus > Campylorhamphus procurvoides. The sequence goes on from WBMV01005715.1 coordinate 919,650, forward strand.
CCTGCACAACTCCTGTTAAGGCTAAAGATTTATTCCAAGTTTACACTTGTGTAACAGGACACCATATGGCCTGATGCAGATGTCCAGAAATACACTGGCCAAAGCCATTGGAACAGGAATGCTTAACAGCAGAAAGTGCCTCTTTCATGACAGAGCCACCATCTCTCCCAAATGTCAGATTCCATGAGGATGGTATCTGCAGGGGCTCTGCATGAGTCCTAGGGATCATACCACGGAAATATAGTAGGAGCATGCAGGACACACAGTCAGGTACAAGCATAGTCTGGAAAGTGTTTCTGTTCCCTCCCTGAAACACAGACTCCCTAAGCAATTTAGGAGATAGGGAGCAAGAAAAGAGCATGTAGAAGTTCTTGAGTATTTTATTGGCACTGAAGAACTTGAACTGGGTTGGTGATCAGGTCAGGCCTATCCTCAGCAGAGTGATTCTTGGAATTAACAGGAATGCAGAGACCACAGCCAGGGCTCATCCAAGAGGACTAGTTTTCCACTCTGCCAGGACAGTAGTCTTAGGCCTTATTTTATTCTGTCAGGGACAGAGCACTAGAAGAGAAGCAGGAGACAAGCAACTGAACTAAATAGCTGCTGTTCTTTTCTTCATCTCTATCCTCTCTCCTGCTTTTCCAGATCCGAAAGAGAAGCAAAGCATGCCGTGGAGGCCTGTGGGAAAATGATGTGCTAGTATCTATCAATGGGAAGTCATGTGCTGGCCTTTCCCATGCTAATGCCATGCAGATCATCGATTCTTCCAATGGCATGCTCAACATCCGTGTGAAAAGGTAACGCACCATGTGCCAGTGCTGTGACAGTGTGGACAGCAGCTTCATCCAGCACAGCAGCTCTCCACACCTAGCAGAAAGAAGGCAGGCAGGAAGCCTTTAGTTTTGTCACACTGCAAGGTGGGAGGACTAGGAGGACTTCTCCATGGCTAACATGCAGCCGTCTCAATGTTTTGCACTGTCTCAGTGCTGGCCCTGGGGCTGAACTGATCCCAGGCGCCCCCACCCCTCAGGCTGATGGGAAATGTTTGCAGTGTGAGGGCTGTGCTGCAAAGAATGAGCTATTTAGGCTCCAAGCAAGGAGATGCCATAGAGCAGTTCATCTCAGCAAGGAACAGAGACTTGTTCATTCTGGGTAAATAACTGTTCTGTAGAAATGGATTTGACTACACCATGAATAATTAAGCCAAGACAAGATTATTCAAGTATTTACTACAGCAGGGTGTTGTAGTCCAACAGTCTGTGAAATGACTTCCACAAAGATTGAGGTGTGTGGCTGAGTCCCCTTTTTACAGGAAGGAATATCTCTGCCAATCTCTAGTTCAGAATACTGGAGATCAGGCTCAAATTTAAGCACAAAAATGGTCCCAATAATGTTCCTCATTCTCCCTGTGTTAAGTCAAACTAAAGCCTCAGTGCATGTTGAATGTGGCCCAAGCTGTAAATGAATAATCTTATGAAGATGAAGGCAGCAAAGCTGTGTGGAGTCGCAGGTCGTCAAAACTACTGCCAATACAAAAGTCACCCTCCATAAAACAGGCCCTGGTGAAGGGGGCTGGGAGATGTGATTTTCTACAGTCCTGAAATGGCAGGGAACTGTGAGAGTGAAGAGGGACAGCCACACTGGTTGCTGACCTCTGTAAGGCAGGGGCAGAGGTGGGCAGTACTCAGAGAAGGAAAGCCTAAGCATGTAGTATCTTCCCCTTGGCTTTAAGGAAAGCCCAAGCACCTTCTGATGTGCTCACTCTATACCTCAGCTGTGATTAAGTGGGATGAGTAAGTTCTATACAAGGTGTCCAGAATAGCTCCTGGTCCCTTGCCAAGGCCTTATATCACCCCATCAGAGCCTATCTGCAGCCAACAGGTGCCTGGGCAAATTCCAATGGGGCAAAATCAGCACACTTTGAATTAACAAAGTGACAAAGGCAGGCTTCTCACAGACCTCTGGGAGCCAACATTGGATGGTTTGGAAATTACCAGTTGGCTTCATCCTGGAGTAGTGGAGAAATCATTGCATGTTTCTCTCTTGATTACACCTCTGTTCCCACTTCATATTTATGTTACCTGAGAAAACACCAATCAGTCCTGTTCAGAAAGGAGAGGTAGCTGGATGACTCTGGAGTATGTGTATTTCAGAAAAAGAGGGAGAGAGAGAGACCCGATAACCTGACAGTGCAGAACAAGAGAAACTGGCTTACAAGCAAATAATGCTTTTCAGTTATTTGATCGAGTATTTAAAGAAATGGAAGGACTGCACTGTATTGCTTGTGGAACTCTGAGTTTGCTCCCCAGTGAGAGTTCATACTGGCAAATAGTATTAAAAAAAAATAAACTGCCAGAGAAATTGTCCCGCTCTTAGCTTTGATAAAGGTTTGCATTTGACATGAATATTAATTTTTCACAGTTTAGAACTGGGATCCAAGTCACGAATTCCAAAGCTTTAGAGAGGCAATGGTGACTGACAACAGAAGGAAGAAGTTCCCAGCTCCATCTATATGGTCTGGAGTCAAACTGCCACTGAAATCCAGACTCACTCTTGAGGACAGGGAAGACAGAGCAGGGTTTTCCTCTGTCAACACAGTCAATTCTTCCCTCTGGCAGTCAGCAATAGGGCTGACTGCCCCACTCTGCCCTCCACCTACTCCAGTCATCCTTCCACATGCCTTACAGTCTTGAAGTTGACATACAAATGCCACTACGGATTGGGCTGGCTGACATGGTTGCATATGGTTGTCAAAACCCAGGCACTGGGAGCTAACTTGTGAAGCAGTTCCACAGTGAGCAGGCCAAACATCAGGGTGGTCTCCTATCACAGAATACCAGAGTCCTATCCCCAAAAAAACACTTGAGCCTTTTTACCCTAACTATTTGCTGTTTACTCCCATATAGAGGTCAGAGCAAATAAACAGCACTGACTTCTTTGGACCCCACTCTGATCTAAAGCAATTTTGGGGGTGCCAGGATCCACAGAACAGACACAGCTGCATGGTGCAGTCCCAGCTGCAGGGGCGGCTGGAGTGCAGTGTGGTAGCTGAGGTACCACCAGTCCCCTGCTGGCAAGCAGCAGGCTGAAGGCCATCTCTCACTGTCCTGGGTAATGCTTGCTATGCAGGTATTTTTCTCCACGGGTGAAATGCCTGGGGAGCTGATTAAGCTGGCTTGGTATTTTATGCTATCAAGGCATTCTCATATTCAAGTGTTTAACACCTGGTTTGCATAGAGTTGTGAAGCAGAAAATCAGGATGAGAGCATGTAGCTGATATCAGAGATGAGTCTGCCCTTGGAGTCTACACTTCAGGTGTCTGTACCACCTGAAAGACACTTGAAACACCATTTTGTTCTGTAGCCATCTCTCAGGGTTTTCTTCCAGCTTAGCCCCACAAACCAGACTTTGCTTACCACTTTTCCTTCTCCCCACAGGATAGTTGGTGGTGACCAGACTGGCCCATGGCTCCAGCGTTCCCCTTCTCCAGGGCAGCGAGTGCTCTCCCCTCCATCCCTGCTCAGCCCTCCGGCACAGATACTCAGCTCTGAACCAGCAGGAGCCCCCGCCACCACACAGCCCTCGCAGCCACGGAGGTCGCAGAGGCACCTGGAGAGCCTCACCTCCCCACCAGACAGCGAGGCCTACTATGGTGAGACAGACAGCGATGCTGACAACGTGGCCCAGGAGAAGCACCGCCGGGCTCGCAAGAAGAGCCCGCGCTCCCCACCTGACAGCACCACCAGCAAGGCGGACACACCTCAGGATGAGGTGTCCCTGTCTGAACAGAGTGGCTATGAAAGCATGCCGGAGGCTGCTGCGCAAGGGGGAGCAGAGATGGCCAGCTCCAGCGGGGTGGCCAAGAGGGAGATTGTCTGCCTGCCTGGCAGCCGCACAGACACTCCATTCTCAGACAGCGAGGGACAGTTGCAGCCGCCATCGACAGAGGGGCGGGAGCCTTCTCCAGAGGCAATGCTCCTGCCCCACGCCACCAAGGCTATCCGAGCAGAACGCCATCTCATCCCCATGGTGGGGCCAGTGGAACATCCAATTGATGAAGACCTAACCACCTCATATGCAGAGAAAGCCAAGCAGGCCAGTAAGTCCTCTGCACCCTGCCACTTACCCATGCCCTTTTCTTAGGCTGGATCTCCTTCCAAAAGCCTAATTCCTGCAAATGTCAAGTGGGTTAGCTCCTCTAGCTTGCAAAGAAGCAGGGTCGAATCAGACCTGCAGAGACTGGGGCTTCCTAGAGCAGCTGGGTCTATGTCATCCAAAGACATTCCAAGGAACAGATAAGAGAAAGGCTCTGGGTCTGGGAGTCATTTGTAGAAACTGCAGCCATACAACTAGCTGTGCTCTAGTACCTCTATATGCTGAAGACAGGGTGGGGGTCATTGGTTTCTTCAACACTTTGGGCTGAAGAAGACTCAGATGACATGATGGTGTCAGGAAAGAATTTGGGGGTTAAATTTCCCTGGCCTTCCAGAGATCTCATGGCAGCTCAGTTTGCTCCTTAGCTATCTGTGTGTCCAAGCACAGCATGTTTGTTCCAAGAGGCTCCCAAGGAGCCCCCTGTTCAGCTCAGCTCTCCATGGGTAGAGCCATGTACATGATAAATAACTGATGAGAAATCATTTTCAGTCAATATAACCCTAAAAGAGTCTTGTCAGTAAGACATTCATTTCTCTCACCCTGTCCAGCTCAGGGAGGGACTTGTCTACATAGACTTTCGGAGGATGTTTTCTCTGCAGGCACTCACTGCAGTAAGCATGGACATGTCAGCAGCAGCTGGTGAGCTCGGGTAGAATTTTTCACTTTTTAGGTATTGGCAGAGAAGGGTTGCCAGCCAGGACAGGCAGGAGACAGTACATCAGCTCTTGGAACAGCTCCTTGTAGTGCAATCCCTGAGAGTCAAGACCTTTCCATGTGGAATAAAACACTGAAAAATGTAGTGTATATAGGTGATGGATCTGAAGCGACCTTAATTGTGAATATCTTTCCTGGTTTCTGCTACACATGGAGTATTTCAAAGCCAAACATGAAGGCAGAACAAGATGTTATCTGATTTCACAGTCGTGATCTATCCAGTAGTATTAAAAACAAGCTGATCAAAACCTTATTTTCATATGAATACCTCAGTATGTAGTATGACTGACTAATTTACACTTCTCTGAGCCTAGAAATAATGCAGTTTTAAAAAAGTGATTTAGCTGGGGGACAGAATGGAAAACAGAGACACACAAAAATTTCTGGACTGAATCAGAAATAAAGCACAGATTCTAACTTTGGATTCTCTGCTTCAAATGGTAGACACTTTTATTCAGGCCAGATAATACTGCCTGGCAATTATTAAGCCTCTCTTTTCTCTTTTCCTTGGGCTTTATCTGTTCTGTCTAAGGGATCCTACACAGGTAACTTTCAAACCTAGGTGTTTCCATCAGGCAGGACACTGTCTTACTGCTCTTCCCAGCACTGCGAGGACAGACTCAATTGGGGCCCTCATGTTTGGCCCTGCTAGGCAGTGCAACTGACCTGGTGCCTTGTACTATTTCTTCCTAGTCTCTAGCACTCATTTTCCTTAGGACAAGTAAGAAAGTAGCAATTTCAGCCTCCCTGAAGATGAAGCTATTTTTTGTCCCTTTGAATAATGTACAAGCATGTGGTGAATGTTGAGAAAGGCATGTTCAGCTGCTCCCTGCCACCTGATAGTCCTAGCGGTGGATGAGCAATTGCTTTACATCAAGACTTATTTCCATGGACAGCATGAGTACAGAAGGATCCCAGGAAAGCTATGTATTTAATTCAGAATATTTCTGGTGGCAAAATAATACCCCATGGCAGGAGGTGATGCAACAATATTTCCAGCTAGAGTTAGGGTTCCCAGAAGCACTGCAGATTGAGGTAATATTCTCCTATTACTCCTCCACTGCTCACCTCCTTTCTGGTTTATGCTTGGCCATGGGTGTCCTTATGTAAGAGTTACTCTCCATGGATGGCCATTCAGGCTTTTCTTGGGTTAGGGATCTTGGCAGCAAGTGACAAAGCAAAACTCCTGATCATGCTGGAGCATAGCAGCCACTAAGTCCAGTTCAGCAGCCAGTAACTCTGTGAAGAAAGGAAGCAAGTAGGGAAGAGGGACGGAAGGTGTTCATTACGTGGTGGACATTGCCAAGAAACACCTATACTTGGAACAAACACTGGTATAGACACCGGAGGATGTGGGAGTGCTGAGCTACACTGGCTCCCTGGGGAGGCTGCTTGCAGAGAAGCTACTGACTGGCACAGGAGGCACATGGTAGAGCATGTCTTGCCAGAAAGATGTAGCCTTGGTGAGGATGTTTGGGCTAGCATTCCTTCAGCTCCTACAGCTGCTCTAGGCTCCCATGGAGACAGTAGGGTTTGAAGCTCTGTTCCTCTGCCTCTCCTTAGCAATATCCACAGCACAGTAGCCTGCTCTGGGACATGAAGATGCAAAATGAAGCTCATGGTTTAGAAGCTAGGCAGGGTTTTAAAATCTGAGTTAACTACAGTAAGTCACTTGGACTATCAGTCATGAGAGCCTAGGGCTCAATATATATGAAGTCGAGATTTAAGGACCATTCTGAATACCGAATCAGCTGTCTGCCTTTTGAAGTACTAACTATTTAAGTATATTCCCAGTGCACTTGCTCAACACACCCTCCTTGCCTTGCCATGGCTATCTTCATTATGGCTCCAACCGCTGTACCATAAGAATGTGAAAACCTCCCTTTTGGTTTGTTGGGACTGTTATTCAGATGGTTTCTGACCTTTTCTTCCTAGGATGTATTACTTTGTCATGTCTGCTTGATGTTTTGTCCAAATTTGTGAGTATTTCTCTTGTCTTTTAATTCTTTCTAACCTTTCATTGTCATTTTTAATCTACAGAGACTATCTCTCTTTCCCATCCTCTCCTTCCCTGCACCTCAGGCAAACAGAATTGCAGGTACAGTATTTCTAGATGAGTATTTAGAAACATCAAACTTCTATATGAATAACTGAAATCCCAGTACAAGAACAGAGCTACATAATAATTCTTCTGCACGTCACCAAGAGTATCAACTGATTTCTTCACTGCTCTATTGCCCTGCAAGGATCTCAGTAAGATTGCAACTGCTGTCAGCTCTTGGATTTTCTCAAATTTAAGATCTTTGTTCTTTACTTCCCATCTCTAGGGGTTTTGTAGACCTTTATCCTCACTGCATGCTCTGAGATTTCCAGATCATAGGCAAATTGACTCAGCCACCATCTCCCCTTTTCTGTATGACTTCCCTTCATCTCTGATGTTGTTAGAAAATCTGATCTGTGCTGACTGTATACTGCCCTCTAGATCATCAATGAAATGAGGAAGTGCTTCCCATACTCCCTTAGCATCTTTCCTAGTTGTATCATGATAGGCAATCAATCTTTATACTATGATTGCTACTGATTCATTTTCATCTGATTAACATTTTGCCAGTACATATATTTTTTTGCATTAACTCCATCAACTCCTGACAAGTACAACTGCTTTCCCTGCCATTGCTTAGAGGATACAAATCCCATGGTAATTGCTGGAGATGACACTGCTCTCTGACGCCTGCTTTGCATCACAGTAACACAGGAGCAAGTGGAGCTCACTTATTTACACTAGGCAAGGATTAGACTCCAGGAGCAAAACACGGTGTGGTGGCAAGTGCCAACAGCCCCAAATCAGGACTTGGCAGTGGGTGGGGGGAGAAAAATAGGCACAGGAAAGAGGGGGCAGCAGCTGCTGATGCCACTGTATGATGCCCTGCATGTCATCAGCTGCTGAACTGTGCTTATTCATCCCCAGCAAAGACACAAGGTCTCAGAGCTCCTCAGAAAGCCAACAGTCCTTGCAGTGAGGTTTGGGCTTCTCTCTTTGCAAAGTTCTTGCTCTATTGGCACATTGGTATTGGCTCATTTTTTCCAACCTATGGGATAAGCATATACATCATCCCAGCCCTCCACAGGACACATGACTTAGACATGCCTGCTCAAAAACCACTCAGACCATTGCTGGTACAGACTATTAGGGCACTGTGGGGAGACACAGACCATCCAAATGTGAGGGAACTTGTCCTACAAGTAAAAGGACTTCAGTCTTCATCACTACCCAGTTGCTACTATGCACCCTGGTGTTCTGTTCAGTGGGGTAAGAGAATGTCCAGCAAACAGGAACTCTTTGCTGTGTTTTAAATGAACTCCAGAATAGCCACATTTGTGATTAGCCAATATTTTATCTAATCTGTAGAAACAAAAGTACAAATTTGTCTCCTTCCCGCTAAAAATGTAATTTGCTCTCTTTAAAGAGGTGATTGATCCCTGGGGAAACTGGAGATCTTTGGGGCCTCAGTTTGTCATCACTGTAAAGGGTCAAGCCATGTCCCTTCCTGAGATCATTTACATGCCACTTGGACAGCGCAGAAGAAAAGGAAGAGATAAGAAGACGGAAAATACAAATTAAAAACTCTGAATCAGTTTCAAGAGGTTAGCAGAAAGTGGGAGCTTGTGGCAGGGAGAATCAAAATACAGTTATCACAAGTAAGTGCTTGTGAGGTTCTTTGTTTCCCCCTATCTCCTGAAGTGGTCTTCTCTTCTCACCCCACCTTCAGAAGCTTGGGATCCATCTGTAGCCAGGGTTGCTTCTTCTCAGTCACCCATGCTCTCTAATGTGCACTGTATTTTCACCCCCATCCTAAATCATCTCACAGGACAAAGGGCTCAGCATTTCTCACCACTGAAAATACCAATTGCTAGTAGAAGACAGACATACCAGGACAGCAGTCTATTCCTAACTTGCTATCACACTGTGTCAATGCAAGAAGTGCTTCAAAATATTTCAATTTAAACTTATCCTCTGGACTATTTTTAGTTCCTACGACTCAAAAGCCTCTCCATGTATGGTAGGGGAAGGGAGGGAAAAATGGGTGGGGAAATTTCCTCCTCTGCTTTATATGGGCCTGGCTGCCTGTGCAGAGTCATCAAAGATACTACATTCTGTATCAGAAAAGGAAATGCTTCTTGTTTAAAGCGGATGTACAGCAGCATCACTTGAAAAGATAGGATGCTTATAAATAAGTGGCCTATTCATCAGAGGGTCATACAGATTACCTCTTCTAAGAGTGGCTGCAGTCACATTCTATGCAGAGAGGGTGAGTGCAGCAAGCCATCTCTCAGCCTATACAATCATTATAGGCTGCAGGAGCCATGAACAAGATAAAGTACTTGAATGGCAGTTTGAACATACTGCACCACATTTTCTACATGGCTTTCAGCTTTGACAGTTGTGACTCTAATGATCAGTTATGTGATTGTTAGACTAACTTACTGGCTTTGCCATTCACCGCAGTCTAGGAGACCAAAAGGTTTAGGACAGTAGTCAACTGCCCCCACCCTACCTGCTTTAAGGTAAAATAGAAAAGCATTCTGCTCAGACCAGGAGATTTAAATTAATTGCCTGAACTAATGATCTTACAGGAAGTCTGTTCCTAGCAGTATGAAGCAATGCTGGATCACCCTTGGCCCTTGCTACTCAGTGAGCCGCTAGGAAAACAAGGACAACAGCTTCCATGGTTGAATCACAGATGGAGAGTCTGATCTCACTTCAGCACACATTAAACTGGAAATTGCATTGGGAAATCAGTTTACATACACTGCTGAATGCAGTCTATGCATTTGGTTAAGAATACCCCACTTAATAACTAACATTCAGCTTTGAATTCTCTGCCTCTTGGAAGGCATTTCTCAAAGCAGACCACAGCGAGATAAACTCAGGGCATCTAGAGCCCTCTTTCTCTACTTTTAGGCTTCAGTATGGCATTTGAACTTGTGCCTTCAATTTATGTTCTTTTATCAAAAGCACAGATGTTTTCAGGCTGATGTATTAATGGCTTGGGCAGAAGACAGAGATTATAAACTAGTGTTGTCCATCTTGGCTGGTCTGGATAAATTTTTCCTTCTTTCCTGAACCATCTCAAAATTTGTCACAAGTAATTGGCCATCTTCCTTCAGTATTCTTACTGGAGACCTCCAGCATTGTGTCCTTGGGCATCACTCTTGTCCAGCATTTCAGTGGGGATGCTGTGTGTTGCAGCACTGGAAGCAAGGCTGATAGAGTTCTGCACTGCTCCACCTTTGTACCTCTGCTGCCCTAGAACCTGGCAGAGACATGGATTTAGCTGAACATGTATTAACTCAAGATAAATTTAGCTGCATGTAATATTCTCTGGGAGGCAAAAGATCTTTAGTATTTGAAGACATATGGAGGAAAATTATATGATCCCTGAAATGAAAAGTATGTATTCTCATTTGTCCTACAATTTCCACCATATGAGATATCATTTGGGGCATCTTTTTAAAACTATCATTTATTCCGACATTATTATTGTCAGCACAGGGACTCTGACTCTGGGTCACAGTTCCTTAGACATGATCAGAGGCTATTCATCATCCTGCTGCTGCTGAAAAGTGTCAGCAGTTCTCTTCTGAGCTCACACTTCCATGGTCCTTGCAGAGCCCCAGGTAGTCATTCTTCAGACTATGCTGCCACATACATTAAGTTAACATAGCCTGTCCTTGCACATGCACTTCTGGTCTGACTTAGGTTGTGAAAGGCTAATAGGAAACAATTGGATAAATCAAACATTTTGCCAATAATCTCAAAGGTGATTAGAGCAATAATCACACTGAAACAACTGTATATATAACCCAGTAGACTGTTTTAGCCAAGCTGATAGTTTAAGGTTCCATGATTCTGTGAGCTGAGTGGAAGGAAATTGTAATGTAAACAGGCAATGGGAATCCCTCTCCCTATCCAGTTGTTTCCATCAGTACTGAAAGTGATATAGGACTTCTTGACAAGGGGAGGACAAGTATGCTCAGGGACAACACTGAAATAAGACAAAGTGATAGTGATGGATGAGGGTGAGGCGTAAAAAGACTTTGGCAAGGGGTAACTGAACAACGGTCTTTACTCAAAAGAAGTGAAAGAAGATTATAGCGAGAAAGGACAAAATTGTCAACCTGGCAAACAATCGTTCTTCAGTTTCACTTAAATCCATCATAGGAAGGGAGATCAGTTTGTTGTGAAATGTGTAAAGCTTCACTGTCATCAGTGCATCTACCACTCTTGTTAACCAAGAATATACCTCTTTGTCTGAAAGAAACAGGAGCAGAAATGGGGACAAGTAGATTTAGTATATCTTGACACACTGACTATACTGAAAGGACAAGGCTGAATCATACTGTCTGTAGAGGTGAAATGTAAGGAATTCATGAAAAATGTATCAGAATGGTCCTCAGTCCTTGATAAATACCCTGGAATAATGGTAAGGGTTTAGGGAAAGAGAGCAAGAATACATCCTTGTAATAATATTGGCTTAAAGGATAAGAAAAGAATTAATAATAAATGTTTAGCTTCAATTAGGTGTATGAAGTCGTTCTTTTGAGTATACTTTATGGAAAACAAAATTAACAGTAAAATCAATATGGACTAATAAAAAGTAGAAAGAGAGAGAGTCTTTGACCTGCTCAGTAAGGTACAAATTTGTGGCTAAAGAAATAAGGTGGACGCAGTGTATGTTGGCTCCTCTAAGATATCTGATATGGTTCCACATGACTTTTCCAGCAAGAGAAATATGGATGAGATAGGACTACTGTAAGGTGACTGCACAATTGGCTAAGAATAGAACAGAAAACATAGCTATTATTGGTTCATGATGTCATATTAGCTAACTGGCTAAGTTGGTAGTAGTGTTTCACTGGGCTTCTGAATTTAACAGGACTACCTCTATATTTTCACCCATGGAGCTTTAAACTTGTCAATCAAAGGTCCTCTCCACCTCAATGTTATATGACTGGCAAGGAGACAGATGATTAAAAATCCCAACCCTCCTCTCTTCTGTCAGTGGATCTTGTCCTCTGACTGCATCTAGACGGAATGAGCAGCATGTGCTGTGGTGCACACCACAGCCCCAAAACTGCTGCTGTTCAGAACTGGAACCTAGCTGAGACACCTTGCAGCTTTTCTCTGGTCCTTCTTCCCACAGAAATCCAGGTGTGTGGGGGAACAGGGGAGGGAGGTGGGTTACCTGGACTGAGGAGCTCAAAAGTGTTCTCAGGTACACTACTGTTGTCTTCCTATCTGCTTTTTCAGCTGCCAGGTCCTGCTAGTGATCTACTGTAAATGTGTTTTGTTTCTCTTGGCTGTTGTACTTAGCAAGCAGTAGCAGGAAATATCAATAATACCATTTTCAAGAGATGACCTGGGGATTCAGGGAGATTGCTGTGTATTAATCAGCGGATGCCTTAACACATGGAAGGCATACAGTTTTCATATGATAGGCTAGATTTTTAAATGTAGAACAAACCTGAATAGCTGCAGAAAAGGACTAAAATCAATTGGGTAACAACAATATATGGCAAGTGCTACAGGATTAATGAAGTACACATATCCACATGGTGAGCATATACTTGTCTGTATTACTACTAGTAGATGCTGGAAACACTGAAAGACAAAGAGATGATGAATCTGTGGTATCCTGCTGTCAGACATCAAGTAATTTTGTGAGCAGCAGAATCAGCAGATCCTGGTGTCCTTTTACTTTATGTTTTGTATTTGATATCTCATTTTCTCATGTCTAGTAAATGCAAATCTGTGTGATGTCTCACATTCAAAATAAGAATGTATATTCTCTTTATTGTGCGTGTTATTCAGTATTTGATGCCTAACTGAGACTGCACTCAGGCTTCTTACTTCCTATGGTGGGGTCTATCACCTTTCTTGAACCACCTATTTCCATGTAAACTTGTAGGAGTATTGTATCTTTGTGACTTCAGACTCTTAAAATTAGCAAATGGACTCAAAAGTTATTAGCATGAAATGGGTAAGATCAAAAGACATGCAGCATGACTGCATAAACCTTTCTTAGGAAACTGGGCTAAAACTGCAAAAGACTAGTGCATTCGACAGGTGCTGTCCTGGCAAGAGGAAGTTCTCCTTTGGCAGAACTTTGGCAGTGTTGTTGCAGAAGACTATGCAGACAGTATCCAGGGCCCACGTATGAGCTGTCAGCACACAAAAACTGGCCATGTGTGCTACCTTTTGCACTGAGGACACTTCTACATTCAGCTCAGGAAGAAAGGCAAACTCTGTCTTAACTGAGAGAGATTTTCTGAGTGAACAAGCTATTCAGGCCTCCAGCAGGATATCATGGGACTAAGATATGCAGCCATGCACAGTGATGTCTCCACACTCGCTCTGCCTCACAGCGCTCTTCAAGAGCAGTGTGGCTCAGAATGGTCAAAAATCTACAAAATTACTAGGCATGTTTTTTTTCCCATGGGCTATCAAAAAGGTGATTTCTGTTTTTCTAAAACCAGGAGATTGCAGTGGGGCAGTCTCACGGGAACACTTAAAATCACTAGCCATTTAAGAAGAAATACTGGTTTGACAAGTATTTAACTATTTAACCTCAGACACATGCTTAAGTGTTGCAGACTTGAGTAGGACTGAAGCATTTGCCTGTAGTATCCTAAATTGGACCTGACACCATATTTATGTTTTACATTACGTACAGATTATGTGATGGAAGTGTGCAAATATCCAAGAATGAGAAACGTTACCTATCCTGAGAGTTTTACCACTTCTTTTAAGTAAAAGAATATATACTCCTCTGCTTAACTGTTTGCAACTGAAATACTGATCAAAGCTTGAAAGGTTGAAGCTTTCAACACGGGAATACTTAGAAGGTCAATATAACCTATCCAAATCTTATTTTGAAAGGACTCCAGGTATGAAAAGTATGAGATGTCTATAACCTCTAATGACTTACGGAGATATTTGCAACACTAGCCATGGAAAAATGACCCTGTCTAACATAAATAGCTCAAAGAACAAAATTCTAGGTAATCCCATGTGAAAAAAATAGACAAGTAGCATTTTATCACAGAGGAACTGGCTCTTTATCTCTGAAATTAGCAAAGTGCTTATTTTCTATGGCAATGACTTTTACAGAATTTGAACTTTGGTAATAAAATTTACCATAATTTGCTTCCTAGAGAAGATGAACACTATCTATCATCAGAAAAGCCTGCTTGTTCAGTAGTTTTCCTGGGCATACATTAAAGTGCTTTCTTTTAGTAAGTCCTGATCTTGAAAAGTTTTATACTTTTTATACTTCTCTTTACTATAATTAGTAACAAAATTCATTTCACTTCAGTGAAATTTCATTAAGTTCAAAGAAAAATCTTCGTAGGCTTTGCTTAACAACATTTTTTCCTTTTGTGGATTTTTCCAACAGAATGCAGCGGGGGCATGAAATAAGTGCTTTAAATGATGACAAAAAATTCTAGAGAAATTATCCCCCATATCAACAGAATTTATGAGAATTCAACCCTTTCTTTTACTCTTCTATCTATTCCATTTGAATATTCTTAATGGATAGCTGTATTTCCATTCCAGTTGTATGTACCAGATATTGCAAAGAGAATGCATCCCTATATGTATAAATATTCACCAAAGAAGAGACTGAACCGCTTTCACTGCTCTGGCTGTAGGAGCCTCTGTGTGAGATGTGACAGGTCACCCTATAGCAATGTTGCCTGTGGGAGTTGTCTTCTCGGCATGCAGCAATGGCTACAGATTTCAGGAGGCATGGTCACACTTTCATTTTTCTAGACTCACTAACACTGGAGAGGGTCCGCTCAAGTCCTAGGCTACAGAGTTGCTGGGGCTGCTGGGTGGGAGAAACACAGGATGGTGTTCCTTGGCCATGGCTCTGGGGTCCTCCCACAGTAGCTATTCCTTGACTACAAATAGAGGAAGCAAGGCAAAGTGTGGGGAGATGCTGGACAGGCCACAACTGCAGACATTTGCAGACTCCCATCACCATCTGCTTCCTTCCCCCCTGTCCACCACAGTCCTCACTACCAGCACCTCATCTTTCACCACCTCTCAGTCTCCAGTGCTGGAGCTTTGAATGGTTATGCCAAAACATCATTCCTTTGCCTCCAAATGCTCCATCACCCTTCCTGGGCACAGCCACACTCTCCCGTGTGGCTCTACACTCTACACAGCCTCTGCTATTTTAATTCAACTAAATTACTCCACTGCAGGCACCCAGGATCCTAATGCTTCTCTGTTAAGTGTTCCTCAGTCTTGGTATACAATAGGAATCTGTATCATGGACTGGTTCTCCTCAGGCATGAAAGAAAATTGATATATACACAAAAAGAAAGGCTGTCCTTTTTCTTTTCTCACTTATGTTTACCTGGAGCTGCATACTCTCTGAGGGTTTCAGACAAGGAAAGGTGCATTCCTCCTGTGTGGGTTTCTTCTGCCTCTCCAAATTGGACACATGCACTGTGTTAGTTTCATCTCTTTGAAGGGCTCTTTGGCACAGAAATTCTGGCCATTGAGGCATTGAAGCTTTCACCTCTCTAACCTGAAGCTTTCACCAAAGAAGCTGTGAGAATATAGAATATATTTTCTTATTTCAAAACAAAAAAGAGGAATTTCTCCTTGCACAGAGTACAGGGTGGGGGAAAGAAGGAGGGTGTTTAAGTGCCAGGTGACAATGTCTATCACACTGCTTGGTGATGAAGCTACAAAGACAAAAATAGACAAAGTGACCTCATGGCTTTCGGCAGCAATGCCTACGAGACAAAAGAGAGGCTTTAAAAGGCTTGTGGAACTGATAGGAAAGGGCTTGGACATCTCAGCATTTTGGTTCTACTCCAGCAGGGAACTGCTTTGCTCCTCTCTCATTGCCTCTCTGTTTATGGAGAGTTGTGAACTAAACGGGCTTTGTGACATGCCCAGCTCTCCAGGTCTGGACTCTGCCTTCTCAAGCTTGGATCAGCCTTATGCAGGTAAAAATGTCTCCTCTTTTTTAATCTTTTCTTTTTTATTTTTTCTCTTCTCTTTTCTCTTTTCCCTTCTCTTCTTTTTTTCCTGCTTTCCTTTTCTGTCCTTTTTACTCTACTCTCCTTCCCTTATTCTTTTGACTATTCTGATTTCACTCTTGCTCTTTACCTTCACCAAGTCATCTCAGGAACATTTCTCTTTCTCTTTTTTCTTAAACTGCTGTGAAAGATTGTAGCTTCAGTAGCAGGATCGTTTTTCTGTTGGGAGGACTGGTATAATTAATTACATGCTTTAGCAGTCGATGATGAGGAAAGTAGGAAAAAGAGAAGAAGGAGATGAGCGGCAGGTCCCAAAGGGCCTTATTTCCAGCTGCTTCAGAGCATGGCAATTCAAAGCAACTTTCTAAGGAAGTTGTGCATGGATGCTAATGCTAAGCCAGGACCAAGAGCTGGTGGAATTAGAGCCAAAACTGTCTACTGTTATATTTTCTCTGACAGTATTTGCTAGCCCAGGCTTGAGAGTTGGCACTTTCATGGTATTCTGCTGTCAGAAGTGGCTGTGCACAGTCCGGTTGAATGGTGTAGCTCCCTTGCTGTTCATTCCTGATGCCAGAAACCCACCCACAAGTCACCCAGGAGCCAGAGTTTACATATTCTGCACTTGACTAAGATTCTGTAGTGCTGCTCTTTCTCCTTGTAAATTTAGAAACAAAATAGCACCAGGTGAGGTGTAGTAGCTTGTAGCAAGTATGCTTATAGCAACCTCCCTTATTTCCTCCATTGTGAACAAACCCCCGAGACACGTGCATGCAGATTTGCAAGTGGAGTGGACAGACCTTTCGGGACTGTCGCTTGGAGAGGTCTTTGAGGGCAAGTCTATAACTGCCCTGAAGAGCACTAAGTCTACACAAAAACCTGGACACTACTTCAGTCTTAGTTCAGCAAGGTGGAGTCATTCTGTCAGGAACAATTTGCAGAGAGCCTTCATTTTGCAAATGCAAGTACAAATAGTGAGCCATTTTTTCAGCATTGATTTAGCTGTTTCCAGTTTTACGGGTGCAAAGGAGAGGAATGGACTGTGTATACAAATGAGGTGATCTGAAACCACAGAAGTCCCCTTGCTGAAATCCCAAAGCAGCAGCATGTGCTACAGATTGTTTGCAATCCTTGAGAGCTTCCTGGAAGGATGACTGCTCTTCAAATCAACAGCTTACTTTCAGCATGGGGTGAGAGAGAGGGAAGATCTTCCTGCTGTGGTTACTGATGCAATATGGAATGATGATACCACAACTGTGCAGCCTAGCTAAGTTTTGGGAGACATCTGCAGTCCTCAGGAAAACTAGTAAACTTCTTAGTTAAGCTTTTTGTCTCCCACTGCAGGTGACTTTGCCACATTAGCAGGTTCACATTGAATAAATGCTTTGTGATAAAAGAGTCAGAAGAGAGATCCTGAGAGGGCTGCGTGGCTTCCATCATCTCTTGAGCTAACACCATCCCCCAGCACTGGCTGCAGCTTGCCTCGCCTCCCCTCCCCTCCCTTCTCCTCTCTCCCTCTTCAGCAGCACATAATTTTTTACCTCTTTCTTGAGAATGTCAGGGCTGGACAAGGTGTTACACATTTTTTTGATAAATTATTAGATGCAGACAGTGGATGGTTGTTTCATCTGTACTATGATGCTGGGAAAAAGACAATGGGAGTAAGGAAAAGGGAATGAAAGAAAACTGAAATTAGTCTATGGTTTAGGTATGTGGACCTTTTCTCTGTGCAAGGTTAGTACTGTTTTCTGCCCCTTCAACACTGATTCAAGGCACATCCATACTTTCCTTAGGGCAGCCGAGTTTGGTTTTACTCTTGAATCTTGTTCACTGCCGGCTTTCCCTGCACACAAAGACAGAGAACACAACATTCCTCCCTGGGGCTTTACTGACTGCTGGGCTGGCAGAGCAGGTGGAAAATGATTATCCCACACCTTTATGCCAGCATCCCAAGAGGTGTTGTCTTTTCCAATCAAGCCTGTCTAAGTGTTTTCCTTCTGATCTGGTTGAACAGTTGTGCAGGTCTAGGATTCTTGTTCAGGAGCAAATACTTGTCTTCCTTGCCACGCATTGGGCACAGGGAAGGGACCCCAGCAAGGGTAAAAGCATGCCCCCTTTGCCTCCTGTGGTGGCAAGGCTGCTGCAGAGCAGTGAACAACCCTACACACAAGGCTGGTGCACAACACTCTAACTCTAGCTGGCATTGCAGGGCTCAGATCAAAAGAAGCCTGGCTGTGCCTGCAGAGCATGTCTCCTGTTGCATACATGCATGGGTGATAACAGCAGCAGAGACTGCTTTCCAAACAATCACGGCCAGAGACATACTTGTTCCTCAGAGTCTTCTATACGGTAGGAGGAAGGTCTGCAGAAAGCAGGGATCCATCTTCAGGGTAATAAGTAAATGGTAAAAATTGCCAGGAGCCAGGTCATGCACTGTGAGAATGCCTGGAACTCTTTGCCACATGTTTCAGAAGTAGGAAATCCCAGGTCTGATGAGGAAACAGAGACTGGTCTTCAGAGTTGGAGGAGTTCCCTCCCCACACCTGCATGCACTTCTATTCTGTTTGCAGGGAAAGACAAAACTGCTCCTGGGTTTCTATCAACAGTTCCTAAAGACATCATCAGCAAAAATAGGAAACAAAAAGAGTACGTTCCCTCCTGGGGGCGCTAGAACACCTGCAGCCATATCACTGTCCACCTGTGCTCACCCAGCTTTTTGCTGAGCTGAGACTGACTCTTTCTATCCCTTTCAGAGCTCCACCGCCACGAGAGCATCCAGGAGAAGAACGTGAAGGAAGCCAAAACCAAGTGCAGAACCATTGCATCCCTGCTGACAGACGCACCCAACCCCCACTCCAAAGGGGTGCTGATGTTTAAGAAGCGCAGGCAGAGGGCTAAGAAGTATACATTGGTAAGCTTTGGGAGTGTCGACGAAGACCGCTCCTACGAGGAGGAAGACGGAGTTTTTCCAACTAGTGAGTCTGAATTTGATGAGGAAGGTTTCTCTGATGCCCGAAGCCTAACTAATCACTCAGACTGGGACAACACTTACCTAGACATTGAAAAGTCCAAGTCTGATACTGAACAGAAAGAAGAGAAACAAAAAGGTTTGAGTGAGGCCTCAGGTAAAGGAGCACGATTATTTGAGCAGCAGAGGGAACGGGCTGGGAAGTACACAGTCGAGAAAGTTCCAGTGCAGAAGAGCCCCCAGCTTGCCCCAGCTGCCCAGCCAAAGCAGGGCACAGTGAACGGAGATATGCCTGTGCCAGAGGAGAAGGCAGACAGCATACCCCTCAGCATCCACCTGGAAGGTGTGCAAGTGCCCAGCAAGCAGCCAGCTACCCTCTCCACTCAGCTCCTGACTGCTCCTAGCCCCACTTTCTTCCCACCTCCTCCAAGCACTCCTGACCCTTTCTCTGCAAGCTCAAATATGTTCAACAGGTCTGCACGGCCCTTTACTCCTGGCGTTTCTGGCCAACGCCCAGCAACATCCTCTGTCATCTTCAGGCCATCTGCACCCAAAAAAAACAGTGAAAATTTGAGTGGACAAAGCACGGTGGTTCCCCCTTTCTCATCTCCAGCTCCTGCCAATGCACCAGTGCCAACACACCGTGGTCCAGTCAGCTCCTCCACATCTCTGTATATCCCTGCACCAGGAAGGCCAATATCACCGCTGGAGTCACAGCAAAAAGGAGGAAGTTCTCCAGAAACTAAGCCACCTGCCAACACTGCCCGGACATCCACCACCTCTATCTTTCTGTCAACTCCCTCAAAGCCAGGAGGGGATGTGGCCTCTACAGCATCCCAGCCACGAGTCCACGGAACAGCCTCTTCTTCTTTGTATATTAGTCCAGCCCCATCACAGCACATGAGGAGCAGTTCCCCTGTGCCAAAGCAACCTTCTTCTGCCATCACTCCAACAATACCACGATCTCCTTCGGAGCCCTTGACCTCCAGGGAGCAGAGGATTGCTGTGCCAGCTCCCCGCACAGGCATCCTGCAGGAGGCTCGCCGGCGGGGCAACAAGAAACCCATGTTCAGTAAGATTGAGGAGAAGAAGAAGAATTCACCCAACCCTGAGCTCCTGTCTCTGGTGCAGAACCTGGATGAGAAGCCAAAAGGTGACCACCCTGGGGCAGGTTTTGAGTCTGGGCCTGAGGAAGACTTCCTCAGCCTGGGTGCTGAGGCCTGCAACTTCATGCAGTCCTCGGGCCGCAAGTTCAAGACCCCACCTCCAGTGGCTCCTAAGCCAGATGCTGGACTGGTAAATGGGGCCCAGGACATGCCTCAGCTGAAAGGCAAGGGGGCAGAGCTCTTCGCCAAACGCCAGAGCCGCATGGACAAATTTGTAGTGGAGACAACACCAAAGCCAGAACCCAAGCCTAGGACCCCCTCTCCTTCCCCTTCTCTACCCTCATCCTGGAAATATTCACCCAATATCCGGGCTCCCCCTCCAATAGCTTACAACCCAATGCATTCCCCTTTCTATCCCCTGGCAGCCAGCAAATCTCAGGCTAGCAAAGCAGAAAGCAAAGTGAAAAAGGCACCTGGCCAGAAATCAGGGATCAAGGTCATTGATTTAATGCGCCACCAGCCCTATCAGCTGAAGTCAGCCATGTTCTGTTTTGGGGATCCCCCAAGCCCCAGCACTCAGAATTCTCCTGGTCAGCCAGCTCCACAGGCTAGCTCATCCTTCATGGCAGCCAAGCAGGTCCCTGTGAAAACAGCTAAGACCCAGGAGATTCGTCGCTTCTCCACTCCAGCTCCCATGCCAGCCTCAAGCAGCCTGGCACCCACCGTGCTGATGCCGCGCTCAGCCACCACGCTGGATGAGCCATTGTGGAGAACAGAAATGGCCTCTTCTGCCCCTGCTACACCAGCACCCTTCCAGGTGGAGCTCAGCCAGTCCCCAAAACCATATCAGAGTTCCTCAGAGCCTAGTCAGGCGGGCCAGAGGCCTTCTGCAAACCCAGCCTCTGCCTCTCGGTTTCAGGTGGCCAGGCCCAAATTCTCAGCAGCAAGAACAGGGATGCAGGCCAATGTGTGGAGGCCAAGTTTTGGCCACCACTGAGGCAGGCAGCCCTCCCATCCCATCTGTGGCCCCGCAGAGATAGTGCTTGTTTTGTCTTTCATGTCAGCTCAGTACATTGGGATGAGTGACACAAAATGAAGAAGCAAAAAAACCCCAAATTTGCTCCCCTTCTGCATCACCCTCTCCCCCAGCCTCCCCTTGGTCTCAGATGAGAAATGTCATGGAAAGGCTTACTGGCTATAGCTACAGTAGAAGGGAGAATGTGGAGAGAGGGCACATGTGTGGTACTCAGAGACTGGGAACTTGTATGCAGAAGCCAAACCCACTTCTAGAGGAGGTGAAGAGTGCGGGTTGTCTCACATGAGGACACAGAGGAGGCAGTGGTTTTCATTTCACAAGGGCTTTGGAGTCACCCCTGAATGGAGACAAACTGAGGGACAAGAGCTTTCCAGGAAGAAAGGGTGAGAGGTGGGATTACAGAACAGAAGCCCTAGGTTTTCTGTCAGACTGCTTTTCTCTGAGTCTGTCAGTCTGTACACGGTCACCTGTGTGTGCACACACACTTGTACACAGCAACACTCAGCAGGGAATGAAAGTAGAAGTGAGGCTTCACCTTAGCCACTTCCCTGACTTCCCTCTGGAGGGGCATGGGAAAGAAGGCAAGAGAGCAGAGTGAGCAGTGCTGTTTGCCCATGCACATGTGGGCAGTGTGCCCTGTGCAGAAGAGTGGCCATGCGTACCTGTTCCTCCAGTCACCAGGGCTGGGGGTAAAAGGGAGCGTCATCCTAGCTGGTGCTAAACATGACTCAGATCTGGAAGCAGTTTGCCAAAGACGGCCTTTGAATGGACTTGGTGGGGCTATCACCAGCTGTAGGCACTGCAAAAGGAAGTGTCAATTTTTGAGGATGCACAAAGTCAAAGCTGGCAAAAATAAAGGCCCTGCAGCATTAGTCCCACTGGAACAGGATATGGATGCTGTAAGTACAGAGGTGGATTGCTTGGGAGAAAATAGAGTTGGCTTTAAAAGGAGGCAAGATTGAATATGCATTTGCACATCACCTTTTTGTTTAGTTTTGGATGGAAGTGTGGCTAGAAATGGGTTATGACATAAAACTTGCTGAAAACTTTTAGATGAGCTGGAAAACAGGTCCTTTATAAACATTCTCAGTATGGAAGTGGAGGTCAGGGAAACAGAAACTCACAAGTAAAATTTTATATCAAATGATTTAGGCATTCTTCAGGTCTATTTGGTAAAAACTGAAGAGCTCTGAGAATCCCTTTCCCAAGGAAGAATTCAGCATATTAGTAGAGACTGTGCATGTGTGTGTCATCTGTACTCTGGTTTACACACACCCCTGCAATTTACTTTCTGCCTGTGCTCCTCCTTTTCCACCAACCATTTTTACAGTGTGACACCACAAGTACACCAAGAAAGCATTGTTCATGAAGCACGGCTCCAAACACAGCAGATGCCCCAGCTGCAGGAAAGGGGTGTGCCACCTCTTCCTGGGCCACAGTTGCCCAGCCTTTTGCTAAACACTGAGGAATATGTATGGGAGGCAAAATGAGGGTTTTATAGCCCTGCTTGAGACAAGTCTCCAAGTCATTAGACTTGCTCCTCTCCTTCAAGCAGTAGCTGTTCTCTGAGTGGACTGTGCACAAACTTGGATATAAAAAACTGTAGGTTCTAGGGAGAAAAAAATACAGTGGAAGTGGGGATGATGCAGTCTGTAAGCAGTGCAGTTAGTGCTGTTTCACACTAAGTCCGAGTTGACCTTCCTCTGCACAGCAGGAGCTTTGGATGTGTAGCTCTTTTCATGAAAGCTGGGGCTATACTTTTTCTTGAAGGCTCCAAAGTCCTTCTCTGTGAACACCTTGAGATTTTTCATATGTGCTCTCCCATGAAGAAAAAGAAGGCTGGAGAACCTAGCTAGCAGATTCCTGGACAAGCCTGGGAGGATGAGAGAAAGGGAGAAGTAATACACAATCCTGCCTTTGAATCCTTCACTCTGGCTGGATTTGTTCTGCAGGCCTGTGTTTGCAGTGCACATTCCTGGGGGCCCTGAAATACAGGATGAGTATGCTGGGGAGAGAGGAGGACAGCACTTACACCTCACTTGGCACACTATCAGCCATAGGAGAGGATGGTAAGAAAACCTTTGGGAATGCCTTGAGTTAATGGACAAAGGTGTGTCTGAGTCAGTAGAGGTGCTGCCTCTGGTTGTATGACATAGGAGCAGCCAACCTGAATTGATGAGGAGATTGTTTGTGTCCCTGGAAAGCCCCAGAAAGGATGTCTTAGCAGAAATCCTCAACACAGACTTAATTCAAATCATCGGAATCCACTTAGCTCCAGTGAAGGGGAGCAGCCATGCTACAAAACCTATCTTGGGTGATTGCTTTCTCACTCATCCTGTGCTGCATTGCACTGCCAGCATTTCTGGAAAAAAAAGTTCTGTATACTGTAGAAAACTGAGTATCTGTAATTCTTCCCAAACATGGAAGGAGTAGTCTTCCATTTTATCTAGGAAACCTGAGGGAAGGAGCTCAAGGACTAGCAGTGCTCCAAAAGCTTTCCCTCTCATCTCCTTGTGGAATGTTGTCTGTCCTGGATAGTGGTTTAAGCCACTGGCCTTAGACAGACAAGCTAGCCCAGAAAGCATTACTGAATTCAGGTGTAGAGAGAGGTTGTGTGGACCAGAGAAAGGGTGCTCAAGATAATTCTGCAGTGAAGAAATAACCTCAGAAAGTCTGAATCTTACTTCAGTGTCCCTTTCCCTCAGGCCTCTAAAGTTAAGTGCTCTCACAGCCTGCATATCTCAGGAAATTCATTTTGCCACTGGAAAAATAGAGAGGTCTAGTCTTAGCATGTAAGGGAGATTGCATGTGGTTAGTATTTCAGTGATCCCACTCCAGATTTCTGAGAGACAATGATGCCTGACAAAGAGTGATGGCCAAACAATGTCCAATGTTAGATGTCATGACCCAAGTGAGTGTAATAACTGCATTTGTCCCATCATTTCTGATAATGTAATGGGCAGGAGATGAAAAAAGGTTAGGTTTGATTGGAGAATGGTATGTTAAGCATAAGAGTAAGGAAAAGAACCAGGAGGCTGGGAATCCTGCATTTTACTTACATCCTTGGTTCAAAGCTATGTTTAGAAGCAAAATCAAAGTAGTTTAATGGATCTCAGTCCCTCACAAACTTTTCTAGATCCCGTGCTGACACATGATGTGATCTGCAGAAGCAGAGGGTGTTGCAGATGAGGCCTACACTGCTTGTGGTGTATCCCAAAGAAACACTGTAGCTGCAAGTAGGATGAGATGAGAAATAATACTGAGATGCATCTGTTAAGTTGTAAGAAGAAACCTGAACTACTGCTGGCTCTAAGCAGCTCTGCTAGAGTCTGCTCATGACAATATTGTGGCTGGCCTGTTAGAAAGGTCACAGGTGAGATTACAAGGAATACTTTTGAACCATACAAGCTTTTCTTGAGCCTCTTCAAATGTCTAATTCCTCAGCTGTTGAACAAATACAGAAAAAAACAGTTGTTTGACAAGTTTTAGCTCCCACCTGCTAAGTTATAAGCTGCAGTGGTAGGCCAAACCCCAGTTCCCCCTTGTAAAGCATTTGAAGATGTCTGCATGGGCTCTGATTTAAAACTGCCTATCATCCCTCCTCTCTAGCATGCTGCAGGTTACACATTGCAGCTATGGCAATTCTGGGGTATTACCTTTGCTTCAGAAGTAACAGTCCTTTCCCGTTGAATATATGGGAACACTTACCAGAGAGAACCTCAAGATCCTGCAGGAACTGAGAGGAAGAATCTCAGAAGAGACGCATCTCACAAGTGATGAGAAATCACTGATCGCCACACATGAGCACAGTGAAACGCAAGATTGTCCCTCATAAAGAATATGCTCCCTTTCTGCTATAATATCCAGCACCCCCTACTAGACCCATCTAGATCCTAGAAGAGACCCATCAGTGCTCTGAAAACGGGAGCCCAGCAGTGGTGCTCTGCCTGGTGCAAGATGTGACCCCAGAAGATCAGAGTTGGCATCTTTGTTTATAGAAATACTTTTTTTCTTTCTCTGTTTTGTCCTTTTTTTTCCAATTTACAATCACTTTCTATTTGTTTGTGCAGAAAAATAAAGTCATGATAAGCACTTTACAGGTGGCATTTTGTCACTTTCTTTGCTTGGCGCCCAGGAGGAATTGCTATGTGTACAGCACAGGTAGTTAGCACTATCAACAAACTCCTAAGGCCAAGAGAATATAAGCAGCCCAAATAATGATGGGATGTCTCAGTGAGAAAAACACCTAAGCTGGACTTAAAGTCCCTATACATTACAAAAGCCCCATGCAAGCAAAAACTTAAGTGAGATCCAAAACTTTGTTACTATAGACTATAAAACACTCACTGAAAGGGTTAAGAAGTTCATGGGGCAGCCCGAGCTGGTCTGCTCAACCACTGCCCCTCAGCCTGCCCTAACCTACCCTCTGCTTGTAAATCTGATATCAGTGGAAGTTTGTCAGCTCTGGTAAATCCAAATATAAACTCACATTGAATGATTCAACTCAATATTAACCAACAGATCAGAAAAACAAATCAGCCAGAAAATCGAATATATCCCATTGTATCCTCAGGTTCCAAGCCTAATCCCAGCTCTACCCTTAACCTGGCTCCTGAGAGGTTTATTCTGTTCAGTTTAGGAGGAGCATTAGGAGGTCACCTTTCCTAGACACATCTCACTCACAGAGAGCAATTCCTGAGCACTGCAGAAGACCCTGGGACCAGCTGTAGGACTGGACTGCAGGCTCTGGACATTTATTCAGGTATAATTTTGAGGATGTTTTTCAGATTAATTACAAAGAGAGGTTCCTTATGCAGTGATCTGGAGGTGAGTCTTGGAATTACCCAGCATGTTTCTGATTGACTTGCTGACAGGATATTCAGGAAGGGGCAGCAATGCCTGCTGATGCCAGACCTGAGCTTCTGTCCAACCAGAAGCACAGCTCCCAAAGAAATAAGTCTACAGATGCACAGGCTGCAGATTAGGACTGCATCTTGTTTCGCTTAATAAAGCTGACACAGTAGGATTATGATTCCAGATGGTTTGACACATTGCTGGACGGTTGCTGTATCCAGGGCTCTGATTAAATTCCCTATTAACCTCTACAACCTTCTCAAGTGAGAGTCATTTCCTCTCACAGCAGATCATGTCAGAAGGAGCCAGACAAATAGACTTTGAAAGGTGGAACAAGAGCCTGCCAAGCCAAAGGATTACTAAACAGCTATGTAGCAGGCTAGGGACGAACTTGGCCTTTAGTATGCATCTCAGAGAGAAGTTTAGAACTAGAAAATAGTAAGGTGCCTAGTGGAGATATTTACTCCCAAATAATCATATCAGAATGAAGGAAAATGTCCAGCAAAGAGCACAGCAGGACACGTATGTGGCATGCAGGAAAGATAAAGGGTATTCCCCGACAGTACAGACCTATAGCTTCAACGGCCACTAGATGCTGCCACTGTTCTTCTCTTAGTTACCGGGGTTTTGGCTTTCGCCTGATGCGGCGTTGTCTGGAGGGTTTAAAATCCTAGGAAATCCTTTCTTCCTAATCTATCCTCTTTTGACGTTCACATATGGTGTTGCTCAGTCCCACATACCAGAGGAGAAGGTCAGCCTCATACCAAGGAGTTTTGGCAGTGAAGATCTTGCTGCAGCTTGGAGGGGACTCCTAGGTGGTAGAGTGAGGGTCACAGGCAAACAGGCTGCCCAGCAAGTAGCACACCATGGGCACACCAGCTGTTTCAACACACACTCCAGCACTGTGATAAAATCCTACACGTTCCTGTCCCAGTCCTACATCTCATCTTTTATTAAGCCTACTTAGTGGCAAGAGAGAGCTTGGCATTAATTGTTTCTCCTATTTTGGTGTTACAAAATGCTGACAAGTCTTCCTGATGTCCATGTTAAAGTGAAAGATATTAAACATATTAAATATTTTACAATAACAACTATGATATTTATTTCAAAATAACAATAATAATAATAAAACAACCAGGGGAAAAAAGTGCCAAATCAAGAGTTTCGTAAGGTTTTCTTCAGAACAGATTGAAATGTGTTGAAATCTGATGCTTATGAATACCTTCAGCACAGATCTGTCCTGGGCACCACGGAAAAAGAGGAGCAGGAAAAAGGTTTAACTCCCTATCTTTGGAAAATTAAAATGGCAAAGACTGATGCTGTTTGCCCGACTGAACAGCCCTGCTGTTGACGACTGTCTGAACTACTGCTTATGTCCATGTAGCACAGTTAACAAGGCAGATCTCATGCACTGCTCTTGAAATTATTTTGTAGACATCAATGACTTGAAGTTGGACCACTTGAAATTAGATTCACAAGAATGCAGTGCAAAAATAAATTAATTTCGAAGATACATGTCAGAGAAGGCAAAGCTTTGTTCAGGTTGTTCCTGAGGCCACTTAAGCAAAGGATATATTTGAAAAGAGGGAGGTGGTCACAGCAAGATACAGACAGTTCCTTGTATGATTAAAAGCTCCTCCCCAAAGTGCTGAACTGGCCTATAGGCAGAACATGTACTATCCCACTGGCATCAGTGGAAACTCCACTTAAGCAAAGATTGAATTTAGCCACCACACTCCAGGTAAACCCATCACCCCACTAAACCACCTCATCAAGCAAGGCTCATAGTGATTTAAAGCCCTTAGCATTGAGTAGCATGAGTGGGTAAGATAACAGTAAAGAAACAGATACCTTTGTCTCTATGCTGAGCTTGTTGGGTTACTTATGGCAGAGATAGCAGAATGGTGCAATATGCCCAGTGCAAAAAGCCACTAAGCTGCCGAACCTGGCACAGTGGCAGGATACAAGTGAAGTCTGTGCTAGACATTTCTAGAACTAGACATTCTCTCAGGTGAAACTGTATAGGGAGGAGAAAAGGGTAGGATTTAGTTCTCAGTTTGGTAACTGAAAATGAAGACGTTATTTGAAGGTAGAGCAGAAGGTAAGAATCTCATTTAAAGATGTGTCTTGGTGCATAAGTGTCAGACACAAGACTGCTTTATCCAAATCACCCTATAAATCCTGGTGCCATACTAATAGGATAAACACTCTTACATTCTTTCTAGGCTCGAGGCTCAGATTCTGTTCAGCACATTCCAGAAGCACTTTTAGGTCCTATGTCTCAGCCAGTATATGTATATATGTGCATGAAGTGTAGGCCTCATCTGCAACACCCTCTGCTTCTGCAGATCACATCATGTGTCAGCATGGGATCCAGAAAAGTTTGTGAGGGACTGAGATCCATTAAACTACTTTGATTTTGCTTCTAAACATAGCTTTGAACCAAGGATGTAAGTAAAATGCAGGATTCCCAGCCTCCTGGTTCTTTTCCTTACTCTTATGTTTAGTATATTGTATATATGTACAGCTTGGTTTCCCATACACATTACGTAGCTACATTCTAAAACTCTGTAAATAGCTTTCTAGAATTTGTGGTTTTCCTGTTACTTCTTGATTCATGCACACTACTATTTTGCTTCTGTATTTTCTGGTGCATTTTAAGAATTATGTATGAGAGCCCAGGGGACACTGAGCTGAATGATGGCAGAAGGAAGGTGTACAACAGAGCAAGACCCAAGATAGCTTTTGAGGCAATACTGACAAACAGAATATTGAGAAGGTTTTATGAATTGCATTAAAAAGCAATAGGAGGAGGAAGGGGAACAGCATGTAGGTTTGAACAGAAAGGAGGAGGAAGTGAGGCAGCTATGGAGAACCTGGTCTTTCTGGACACTGAGACAGTGACTGCAGAAGACCTGAGGAGCAACCTTTTCCTTTCCCCTCTCCTCAGGGATGGCAGCGATGCTATCTGAGACTCTGCCCTCTGGGCCACTGGCTATTAATAACTGCAGGATGCCTGTGCGAGCAGCCTTCGGGAGTCAAATTCACAGCACTTCGCATCAGCACTTTGTGCTCGGCAGAGCTTGCCTGCACCCAAGCCCCCTGGGAGAGCGGGGCTGCTGGACAAGCCTCCCCAGCAGCACCCAGGGACAGGCTGGGAGGAAGCAGCCCATTGCAGAGCTCTGGAGCAGGTGTGTGAGCTGGTCTGAGCCTGGCACTCCAAATCTGAGGTGAGTCAACTGGGCAGCAAAATAGTGTAGAGCAGGTGCTGGAGAAGGTAAAGAGTGGTTTGGTTTGCAGCCAAAACAAGGAAATGACTGCTGCACAGGCCAATGCAGAGAAAGACAGAGGAATTGAACCAAGGAATGAGCTCAGGGAGAAAAGGATAATTGTGGCCCTGGTTTTATGGATTGGATAGTGGGGAGGATGGGGACTGAGGCTCCAGCAGCCTCCCGATGGAGGGAGGACTGAAAGAGCAGTAGTACCAGTGAAGCTCTGGACTCTGTCCATAGTGAGACACTGCTGCCCCTTTCCTTACACTAGACCAATTGCATGCATCAGGTTTTTCACTCCTCAATCCTGCTGGATTAGTAAAGAAGGACAGCAGAATGGGATGTGTCCTCACTGCTCCTTGAAAATGGCTGTGTTAGAGGAGCACAGTTTCCCACCAGGGCCAGCCTTTTCTGTCTTGCCCCAGGAAATCCATGTTTGGGGCATATGGATGATTTCCCTCTGTTTTGCCAGTTCTAGGATCCATCAGCTGGGCCATAACCTCCCACTCCTTCTGTCTCCTGGCAGCATTGCCACTTTCCTGTCAAGCAGGGCCTGCTTCTTTTATATAGCCAAGCAGATGTCTGGCTGCTTGAGGATAATGTGCAGCGCATACTTTATGGCTGCACCTGCTCATGCTTGCTTTGGGAATACCCCAGGATGGGCTCATTTATGATGTGAACTGCACAGGCAGCACCTCAGTAAAAGGAAAAGCTTGCAAATCTGAGAGGAAAACTAATCCAAGGGACTATCTGCCAGTGTGACTGGAGCTATTTTGCTGTGGCTGGGCTTCTTTTAGCAGTGATCATCACATGGAAATCACGTTGCAAAAGAAGCAATGGTGGAATGAAACTGCAGAATACATAGGAGATAAAAATGTCTTGATCACAACAAGGGCAATGTACAAACTCCCAGTTCCAGCTGTTTGCTTGGTAGTTTTAAAATACAACTCACAGGTCAATGGTTTTAGCTCCGAAATTTTAAGCAACTAGAGTACAAAGAACCACAAGGACAGAGATGGTTAGTTATTGCTGTTGCTGAAGCCAGTGGGTCTTTGCTCACTTTTTTTGGTATTGTACTGCATTGTATTAGGTAAGGGTCTGTCCCTTAAATGCTGTTGTTTGGGCATGAACAGTGTTGAAGTGAAGACAAGACATTTGCCCTGCTTACATAATGTGTGATAACCCTGAAGAACAAATCTGAGAAGCTGTCTTAAGTGGAATTGCTGAGATTTTTCCTGATTTTCCCCGACTTTGCGGTACAGATCTCTCATCCTATCTAGGGATGTGGAATACTGTACCAGAAGAAATCTCCCTCTTCTCCCCTTTCTCCCTTCAAAATTGTATGGGATAAGATCCATACATAAGATAGAGTTGCAACTGACTTCAAACAAATTGGGTGAACAACTTTAACAAGTTCTCCTGTGCCTTCTTCCTCTAGCTGTTCTGTAACAAAACAGTAGCAGTCATAAAAGACAAAGTACTTAGAGTTTTGTTTTGGTTTTTTGTTTTGGTTTTGGTTATTTTGTTTTTTGTTCCAAACTTGCAGTCTAGTGGCTTTCTGAATACCTGTTCTAATTCTAATAGGACTATCTAAATATCCAAACCACACTTGCACATTATACAAAGTGCTCCAAATAACTTGTGGACAGACCTGAAATCTTTATACAAAAAAATATATTACAATCGAAAGATAACTGCATGGTATTAAAACATTGTATTTCAAAGAGCCGGTGTGTTACTGCAGCACAAGGTGGTAACAGAGTACCCCTATGGCACACGTGGATTCTGGGAGACTGGAGACTGTCACGTTACAATTAAAATGCATCTTTCAGATGACAATGCTATATGGCACCTTGGCAATGCTTCTGCTGCGAGCTGCTACCGCAATTTGTGTTATAACACTGGGTCTCCAGTGAACACCACAACAGCCTGCTGATGATATTATGTATGGAAGAATACCATTCACTAGCTCCATCATGTGGAAGGGATAGAAAAAAAATCTGTGTGTGAAATGAAGGCTGTGTCTTTTTCCTGTAGATGGCAACTAAAAGAAAGGCAAGAAGTACCTTTCCAGTGTTTCATTCTCCATTTCCTTGTGTGTTTAGAGCAAAGCAGAGAACCCTTTGTGGGAATGCCCCTTGCAGGGACTCCTGCTCCTCTTAAAAGGAAAAAGTCCACTAAACTCATTGGGAAGCTGACACACGAAGGTAAGATATGCAAAACTACACAAGTAAGAATTGTTTGGATTTCAGCCTGAATTTCAGCCTCTAAAAT
Source organism: Campylorhamphus procurvoides (assembly GCA_013396655.1). Classification (NCBI taxonomy): domain Eukaryota; kingdom Metazoa; phylum Chordata; class Aves; order Passeriformes; family Dendrocolaptidae; genus Campylorhamphus; species Campylorhamphus procurvoides. The sequence continues at coordinate 951,087 of WBMV01005715.1, forward strand.
TCCATACCTTGTCTGACTGAACTCTCAAAGCAAGACATGCAGTGAACATACCAGGAGGCAAAGCCACAAATATTACTAAAACCCAGCCTTCAAACACATCACATTTTCTATCTTACAGTTGAAAAGCATTGCACGCACTCAGGTCAAATGTTGATCTACAGCACACTCTGTAAACCCGTACTCTCCTGCGGCATTAATTTGGATGCACACCAGTGTGAAAGCAAAGAGAACATGATCTTTTACAGGTATCAATATTGCATTGCCTACTTACATTCTACATTGTTCTCTCTCTTACAACCTTTGTCTCGTATTTGTTTTTCCTCTGTGTGAGAGAAGTCCTTTGATTCCAGCACTCATTAGCTGAAAAAGACAGTCTCTTAAAGAGGTTAACAGAGCAGGAAGAATTCAACCTGGAACATTTTTCTTTCTACAGAATATGTGTGTGTTGGGTAGGGTGACTTTTAAATAACTGTGATATCCTTATCTTCTCTTAACTTTTGACAGTATGGGGAAGGTTTATGAGGTTTTAAAAAGTAGTAATTCAGTGCTGTCCTTTCTTTGGCCCCCAAAAACTGCTGCAGAAACTTCTCTAGTAGGGTATATATATTTTTCTGTCTGCCCCTAATCCTTTATTCAAGTAAACAAGTAAGTAAAAATCCAATTTTCAGTTAAAGGGCATTTCCTGCTATGAAATACTGCTATATAAAACTGACTTGTTTAAAAAAAATAAATTCTTCAGAGAATGTCTAATAAAATGAATGGGGTTTATACCAATTTTAAACCAGTTTAAGGAGGGAAATTCATTCTCTGTTGTAAATGAGAAGTGGTCTTAACCTTGCTTAACAAAAGGAAGCCTAGTAAAAGTTGCATGTTTCCAAATGAAAAACATTAACTGCATTTCTGCAAGATTTTTACACTGAAAATGTTTAAATCCATTGTTTTGATGGTGAATTGGTGATACTAAATTAAATGGAAATGTACTTAATAAGTAACCAGCATATTAAGACTTGAAGAGAATTTTAACCACTTTCCCCTTTAAAAATTCTCCCTACAAACAAAAAGATATGAGAACATTGACTCCTGCCACAGCTCCAGGATAGTGTTTAAACCAAAACACACCAGAAATCTCTTTATTTATTATATGTCAACCCAGCCTGAAGAGCTGACTGCCACTCATCTAACTGCAGAGGTGGAAAGGTGAGTGTAAAGCAGTAACCACACAAGGAAGTGGTGCATTCTGTGGCAGTACTAAGGAATCCTCCTGCACTGACTGAGGTGCTTCAGATGTGGGACACATCCATCTAAATCCACCCCTATGCAATTCATCTCTGCAGATTTGCCTTGATTGCAATTCAGAGTAAATCCCAAACATCTATATCCAAAGTGTCATCAATGCAAAACCTCGGTGCATAACTAATCTAAAAAAATAATTTAGAAGAGAATTTGGGTGCTTTGAAGTCACTACTGATTCCAGGAAACAACAGACAAGAGATGTGGACCAGAGCACTTCCTAAACTGTCTCATTGCATATGTTTTGTAGTCATGCCACAAGAAGTGTCCAAGCTGAACTTGGGGAAGAAGATCAGCATCCCCAGGGATGTGATGCTAGAAGAGCTTTCCCTCCTCACTAACAAAGGATCCAAGATGTTTAAATTACGCCAGCTGAGAGTGGAGAAGTTCATTTATGAGAATAACCCTGATGCCTTCACCGACAATTCTGTGGTAGGTTGGGGACTAAAACTAAAAAGCTACTCCGTACACCTGGGGAAGACAGGAATGGAGTATGTCCAAGCTCTCCTCAGTACGTGCATGGGCCAGGGGGGATCTACTAGCAAAGAGGTGAAGGAAAAAGCCAAAATTATATAAATATACAAGTTTCATTTCCTTTTGGCAACAGCATTAGTTTCCTCTGGCAAATATTTGGTATCACACATGCAGAAGCATGAGAAAATTCAGTACTGAGTGATGAAGGAGGACTGCATGTTTGGCAGGTATTCAGACCTCAGGGCAGGGCTAATTAGGTTTATACCCATTCCATTTCTTCTTTGCTTGATGGCAATGATCCATCCAGGTCTGACTTCAGCTCCAGTAGGCGCAGTTATATTTTCAGTCTATAATATTTCTCTGCTTTCTGCTGGACAGAATCTTCTGCTCATTTCTGCAAGTTTCACACGTGAAATTTCTGACAGAAACCTCTAACCTGACTCTGCAATATCTTCAATTAATTCGCTAGAAGCCAAGTTGGTTTTCTTCTAAAATATTTTTCTTTCAGATATCGTGTATAAATACAGACATTCTTTCTCTCTTATTTAATCTTTGGACTTCTCTACAATTAGTTGCTGGTGTGAAGTCTTCTAAAGATACTTAACTTTTACAATTGAAACTCTCCTTTCACATGACTGTTAGCAGTTCAGTAAAACCAAGAGAAAATGTTTTAGGTTTGTGTGCATCTTGATGTAGCCCCTTATTGTCTGATGTTCTTTAAAATATATTTAGTGTATTTTTATCCCTTTATGGCATCTATCTGCCAGTCCAAGGAAACTCAAGGAAAACAATAAAAATCCAGCTGAACAAAATATTCTGACGAACAGAAACATTATATTTTAGCCCTCCGATGGTTTCAAAATCAGCAGTAAGAAGTTCACTCCTAGAAATCACAATTTGAAAATCATGATGTGAAAAGAGGCCTGATTAAAAAAAAAAAAGTAAAATTACAACAGTAGGTCAGACTACAGATGAGGGATGACAGGACAGAGATATAGCAAGCATATCTGGTCATGTTAGACTTTGGGAAGTTTCTTCAACTCTTTCTGCTTTAGGTAGTTCATCTCTTCAGTAAGTTATCACCTAGAAAGGATGTGAGAATCAATGGTGTGTTGAACTTTGGGCTCTTCAGATTAATGTCCTAGAGAAATACATGCTATTTTTTTAAACACTCAGAAATCCCAGAGCTTCTAAAATACATGAGGCCCAGGTTCATATGTCAGAATCTACTGCAGTGAGGAGGAGTGAGAAAATAATAAAGTGATGGAATAAAAAGGCTGAAGTTCAGACTTTCAAAAACGTGAGGGTGTCAGTACAGAATGTCCAATCAGAACACTACAAAGCAAATAAGCTGTGATAAACTGACTCAAAACTGTACGTGCACAGAGTCCCTCCACAACTAACAGTACCAAGGCTGTTTTTCCTACCTTTCATCTGTGCCTGACTTTCACTCCATATCCTTTCTGCAGTGAATCTCTCCCTTTATTCCATAAGAACATCCCTGCTCCAAAGCTCTTTGGGCATGACTGTAAGATCCTGTGCCATGGAGAAACATATTTGGGGGTTAGAAAGGACCCTAACAAGCCTAGGATTTTCTTTATGGCTCTGCTGTATGAGAACCATGGCTTGGTGTCCAAAGAGCAGCTGGCACTCCATGGTTCAGTTTCAGGGCTATCCTCCCTCCACATTCATGACAGTGATAAAAAAATTTCCACTGGTCAGTGCAGGAAGACTTCTGTCTACCCTACAGCCCTTGCTTGGGGCTGGCTTAGCAGGATTACAAACATAATTGTTCCCATTTTCTTGCTGCTCCATGTGCTCTGTGTGAGGACTCTGCCAGGCTGCAACCACTGCCTTTGTGGACAACTGTTCTCATCAGCACAGCCAGCACAGGTTAGCACCTTTGCTCACAGTCAGAGCAGCGAGAAGAAAAGCTGAGCAATCACAGCAACTGAATCATTCCCTCAGAGAGCTGGTTGTTCTTGCGTGGGTAAAGGCAACAGATCTTCCAACCCATCAGGAGAGCGTCTGACCTTAGCAACAAATAACTTTCATTAAAAAGTCCTCTTGACTGCAATATCTGATTAGCTTTCTGTTCCTTTCCTTTCTTGCTCCTGTATCTGCTCAAAGGCAAGATGCAGAAAAGAAAGCTTAAACACAAGGGAACCGTATGAGGAAGATAATAGAAGAGTTAAGAAGTCCTACTGCTCTGTCCAGTTACTTCCCTCTAACAATTAATTTCCATGTTCTTTGCTCCCCATCCCAAAGAAGTCCTTGCATCTTTAAGGCTGTGGAACAGTGAAGGGTTTCGAAGCTGGGGGTGTGTTTTCTGCTTTTATATAATAGATTTCTTACGTGTCTTAAAATATTCTCAGGACATACTTAGCAAAGCAGGACAAGAAGATTTGGGATGGAGTATGGATTGTTTCTTTCCCAAAAAAAAAGTTTAACAGCAAGGTAGTGTGATACAAAAACATATAAAGAGAAAGGTTATTAAAAATAAATACAAGCCATATAAGGGGTCCCAGAATAGCCTGTGCTGTAGCCATAAACCTTCCACACAAGGGAGAAGATCTCAGCAGTCAAGTGTCATTGATCCACCCTCCTGCTTCTCTCCTCCTCCTTCTCCTCCAGCCAAACAACCACACTGGACAATCAGATCACTCTCCTTACTTTTAGCAGAGAAAACATATATATTATGTGTGCATGGAAGTCAGACAGCTTCATGCAAAAGTGAAAACCTGTCACTCTATCACTGCTGCAGCTCTACCCATCCAGTTAAAGGCAAGTGGTAGCTAAACTCACAGTCAAAAGGACTGACCATTCCCAACATGAGCAAAATGAAATCCACTACCTACTGTATAGATGTTTTCAATACTGTGATCCTCTTCTCTTGCCAATATACAGTAGAAGGGGAAGTTTTTAGACAGGGCTGAGTTTGACACTGATATCCTGGACGACAGGGAGAGTTCAGGCAACACCCTCCTTGTTTCGTGCTCTGCTGAACCCTGTCTAGTAAATCAGAAGAAGGATTTCTTCTCCTCACCCCAGGCTCTGCCAGCCTGTTGCTGAAATTGTGGTTCTTTCCATATCTCAGGGGATGTTATCAACTTCACTGTGGTGCTGAAAGAGGCAGTTTACTACTGACTAAAGACCACGATGAAACGCTGTCTTGCTCTGTGCTCCATTACTTTAGCATCTGGCCAACCATAGCATGAAGAAAATTATTACATTTATTTCTTAATGGTGAAACTTACTTTGCAGTAGATGAATGAGTCGTACAAAATCATAGAAAGGGTCTCAGTTTTATCTTTGGGTCTCCTAAATCCCATACACTGTTCAGCAACTAATAGATCAGCAGTTCACAGACCTTTCCTTCATAATGCTAAATTTGTTTGGTCTCAAACACATCAAGATCGTGTGAAATGATGTTTCTTAGCATTACAGGTTCACTTATTATTGCCCCAACTCCTTTCAAGGTCTCACCTCAGCTTTGGGAACCTCTGTGTAAGACCTTCTTCCTATCTCTACCACCTTCTTACTAATCATTAAGTGGAAACTGAAAAAAAAATTGTATTTTGAATGTTGCTGTCTTTCTTGCAGTGAGGATCCTTAAATATAGTCTTTCTGCTAGTCAAAACCTGTGGCTGATTTGGGTTATATGTAGGAGATCTTTTTTTTCCGCCTGCTCTTTATGCTTTACTATCAGATCTTAACTTAAAACCCCTATGAAGGTGAAATAACCAATATTTGAATAGACAATTACCAGCAGTAGTACATAAAAAACTACCCAGATCCACAAACAAATAATCCCACCTGGACACTTTCTCAGACTCATGCACAAGCTAACATAAATGCAGTTTCCAATCTTGTCAAAGCTTGTACGAAAACAAGCTGAGCATGTGTTGGCAATTTCTGTTGGACTTCAGGTCCAGAGGTCTCTTCAGATAAGCTGACACCAATTGTGAAACAAAATACAAGAACTGAAAAAGGGTTAAAGAATTGGATTACTCTTCTTCTGGATAATGGCAGGAGTTACTTGGTATTCCTTTTGCTGCTGAACAAGAACTCAGAGGAGCAGGCAGAGGTAGCAGGAAGAGAATGGAAGTGGTTATGTTACAATGCCAAAAATGATGCCTCACAGTAGACAGCAGGACACAACCAAGCTGCCTCAAAGATCTTATATGTTAAACAGTCAGATATGATACAGTGTGTGAAGGAAAACATAAGGATGGAAAAACAAAGATGCTACCGTGCAGCTACTCAGTTTATTGCACAAGCGTGCACTGATGGCTGTGTTTGCCACTGAATGTACTTAGAAGGTACCCAATCAAGAAGAGGTAAGGTTAAAGGGAAGGTATTAGGAAAAGCATTTTTCTTGGATTTCTGTTCCGCAGGGAATATTTAACCTCCTGAACAAATATTACAGGATAATTGCAAGCTGCAATATAAATCTCAGGTTATGAACTAAGTGGAGTGACCTGAGTGAGATGTATCCTCTCTAACCAAATGAGCCTTCCTGCACTGGAGTTGGATTGGTGCAAAAGACCGAGAGGTCCCAACTACACCCAAAGCTACATAAGAGTGAACATGGAATTCAATGCGTTCTTATTCAAGAAGTGACTGGTGTGAAAAAAGCAGAGTGACAGAAAAAAAAGAGCCTTTTATTTTCCACAGTAGTTTGTTGGAGCACTGTGAGAAAACTTTAAACCAAAATTCTGAAACTCAATTTCTTACATCCACAAATTAAATGCAGCAAAGATGATATAAAAGATACAAATAAGCTATATCTAACTTTGGGTAGCATTAGATAAAAATTCCCATTATTTAGATGTGTCAATTCAGGCACAGAGGCAAAAAATAATTTGCCTAAGATTAAACAGCAAGTCAGAAGTAGACCTGGAAATAGAATGCAAGAGCTCAGGCTGTTGTGCCTCTTGGGGTAGCAAGTCTAAAAAAAAATAGCCTTTAAGATACTTCAACAGCTTTGCATTTTCATCCTTTTTTTAAAGTGAATCATAGGTTTAAGGCTATGAAATCCAAATGAAAGACTGAGGCACATACTTTGATAAAAACAACAGGCAGTCTATGATACTCTCCAAGTGTCTGAATTTTAAATCTCCATCCCACCATTAAGGAGCATTTGAGTGGCTGCCACTAAGAGAACGCAGACCAGTAACTTCAGAAGTGTTAGTAACTACATAGGTATCAAACATTTGGGGAGGTCTTTATCAGTGAGGTGGAAATAGAAACACATTTGGTGGCCTCAATCATTTTCTTTAGGACACAGCAAGGAACTGAAGGGGAGCACACAATGTCTCCTCCTGGGAACTGCCTGCAGTGACGTCAGGGCCTTGAGATACTTAGAGATCTCAGCTCAGTTGGATCATCTTTCATTATCTAGTTTTTATTAGGCACATGCTCTAGAGAATTCAGAATTTGTCCATCCAAGCACTCAGCCTGCAGGATCAGGCTCTTGCTAGAACTACAGACTTCAAAGACATGAGCCCAATTTGTTTAGTCCATGCAGAGGGCTACACATCACCTGAATCTGTGACAATTGTTCTCTTATTAGAGTGGATTTAGAGATGCCCAGGGACTGGTAACATCCACTGCCTCCAGCAGCCCACAGACAGGGCAGACCCCATTGTGAATAAACTATGATCTGTCTCCAGAACCAACAGGAGAAGGTTATCAGCCTTCTCCATTGACATTCCTGGGCTTCTCTCCTGGAACTTCCACTAACAGGGTCAATCAATCCTATCTGAGAGGCTGGTTTCATGATGTGAATATGCATACATGTAAAAGCTCCACATTGCTCCACAGCCAATGTTCCAAGACTTGCATTCTCCTCAACTGTAAGCCATTTTTCACTTCAAAACTCTGACCAGAAGTGTGCTCCACGTACCAGAGACAAAGCTGCACTTACCTAGCTTTGACTACGTTGAGACTTGAAGCTGCCATTCCTGAGCTCTGCTCTCTTGGAAAATCTTAAAAAATATTAATTTCCCTTTGTCTCCTCTTAGTTTGAGCTAAGACAAATTACTGTGGTGGCCAAAACTAAAGAAAATTATATTTTTGTTCTAGCAGGTGAGTAGACTGGGGTATTGCATGGAAAATGTGTCTTTCCTATCTGAACGGAGATGCTTGCTTTCAGCAGATCAGCAGCTTTCCCAGTAGGTCCACGAAGAATCATGAACTAGCCTAAGGCAAATCAAATTAATTTAATTTGCTGCTAAATAAAATTTAGGTGTGGCTTTCCTGATGCAGACCTTCTGTTTCAGAGAAACTTCATTCCTAGCCGTGATGTACTGCAATTTAAAATAACACCAGATTGCAATGATGCCCCTCCCTGGTCACATCAAATACTGCAGTGAACAAAATCAAAACAGCCCATTTTACTTCAGATATGCTGATGTTTTGTGGCCTTTTATTTTATATTTTATTGAGGAGTGCACATGTAAGTAACAGAGGAAAAGAGAAATAAGCATTTAATACTCAGGAAAGGCAAAAAGCATGGATGAAACTTGAAGGAAAACAGATGCAAATCGTGTTTTGAAAGTACTGAGCAAATCAGTAGAAGCATTAACTTTGCATATATATTTAAATATTGAGAATAACCTCATTCTGACCCCTAGCCCTCAAAACACCCCTTTTTCAGTTTGCCTTTTTACAGCTACATAGCTCCATGCATAATTGAGCAGACTGCCCTGCTAGCTCCTGTGTACAGCCTAATGCTCACAATCCTCTCCCCTTGCCAGTGCTTCCTGACATTCAGGGGAACATCATCTCCTCTGTTCCTAAAAAGGGAATTCCCTACAGCTAGGAGAAGGACAGACAGTCCCTAAAGGCCCTGGGGGCACCAGCTCTGCCACTTCAGCCTGCAGCTGGCTGCCTGCCTGGGTTGCAGTCTGGTGACCTGCTGTGAAACCCTGGACACTGTTGCGGGAGACACAGGGAGCGGAGGGTTAGCTAATTCTGCCTTGAGCCTTGTGGGTTTTCACTTCTTGTCTATTTTTAGCTGACTGAACAGCTGGCCTTGGAAGCCTGTTTACAGCCTGGAAAGCTTCTTTTTGCTAAACTGTGCTAGGTGTAAGAGCCCTGAGAAAGCCTTAACCCTTTGAGAGCCAGCTCTGAGGCTGCCTGAGATTAATTTATGCAAGTAGAGTTGCAGCATAAGGAACCACAGATTCACTCCATTTCATTCTTTTGTATTTGTTGTACTAACAGCCAATCTCCCAGCCCAACAGGAAAGACCATACACGATACATAACCCAGATAACTTGTATGATATAGCCATGTGGGTTGTAGTATACAAGAGATGCCTTTTTATGTCTGATACAAGTCTAGTTTTGATGTCACTTATGACCAATATGTAGAACATTTCTCCAAACACTGTATCAGTTTCTATCCCACACAAGCATTTATCAAATTTTCTGTGTGCAAAGACAGGACATTGCCCTGGCACCACAGGGTCTATCAATCTGGCACAGGTTTGCTCTTTCACTGTGTACCGCAAAGATTGTGCCTTCTAGCCTGAACTGCAGGGAGTGGATGGCCTGCAAAATAAGACCAACCTAGTTTTACTGATGTATCCAACTTTATTTCTTGCCTTGTTGTTGGTTAGATTTAGTTCATTAATGCACATACTGCTACAAACAAAATTTTTCCTCTTTGTCATTTTTCCCTTGCGGTCACCAGGAAGTATTTCTGATTTTCCCAGGCTGCTATATCTCCTGTCTTTAACATGTAAATACTCCTCCCCATGCAGACCTTTGTGTATATGGAAAACAGGTATACAGGCAGACATCTCCCTGGCTTTTCTGTTGTCGTAGGTGCCTTCTAACACTTAACTCCCACGCTGTCATCAAGCTGGGTTATCTTAAGTTTGACATGAAAACACTTCCTATTTCTTGCATAGCTTGCTTTCCCACAGGTTAGACAGTGTATCTCTGTCTGGACCTTTATGTGCTCTGGCAAAAACTAAATTTTATTTCCTTCATCCTCTATTTCATACTGATCACTCCTGGGGACAATACACAGATCTCTCTCTTCTCACCCTGATAATATAAAATGACTGTGAGGGTGTGTGTGCTTCCATTGCCCTTGCTGCTGTTCCACAACTGCTCCTATACTGGATGGTGAGAATAACTTACACAAAGTTCTGCCACTGGTTTTGTAACTGAGACACAAAAACTGCTCAGGTCACAGGACTGAGTTCAGGAGTTCAGGTTCTGGGACCTAATGCAGCAAATGTGAATGGGCCATGTCATAAAGCAGGGATTCATACTCGCTTTTCTCCTGCCTTAGGATCACTTTCAGAAGTTCATCCCACCCGGAGGACATTATGGGGAAGATGCTCATGGCTATGCCCAAGGGCGGATGGTAGGAGGAGTGACAGCTGGGCAGCATGGCTCCAGTAAGCAGCACCATGCCGGTGTCCCTCCTAAGCCTGGAAGCAAAGGAGGCCCTGGAGACAGTGAAGGGGAGCAGGCGGGGAAATCATCTGGAAGTGGTGGAGAAGGAGGCGATGGTACTGAGAAAGGCAAGTATCTCTCTGCAAGAACAAGAAATAGCTGAAGGTATCAGATCCCATGCCAACCTCACTCTTAAGGACAAGCAAATTAATCTGACTAAAACCTGAATTCTTCCAAACTAAGTTCCATTGCAAAGTCTAGAAGAGTTGGACTGCCTTTAGCTCAATAGTTTTGTTTGCATGCTGCTCTGTTGCTCATAGGCAGGAAGCAGAAGTACCTAACTTGACTGGACCAAAAAAAATATAGGAAATTTAACTACTGAGCCCCCTGATACAGCAATATGCCAGTATGGCTACATCGTGCCAGTACGGCATACTCTTTCCTTTCAAGGGTCACACACTGACCACTATAGGAAGTGCCAGTATTAGCTCTTTAGCTCAGTAGTCTGATTTAACACATCAGTCTTGAGTATCTCACCCCTGATTTCAAATCAAAGCTTCCACCTAAACAAAGAAATCTTCCACCTAAACCTTTAGAAAGCAACAGCAATATTTCTTAAAGTTCTCTGATAATCACCACTGGTCCACTGAAGCAATATCTTTATGAGTAAAAGTAGTTTTAATTCAATTAAGTCTTTGCCTAATTTTATCCTCTGTTTAGTTTGGCTAGAAATCCCTAGAACCAAATACTTTGTATGAGAATCAGCAGGTAAAAATCATTATTTTAAAGGCTCCTATAGGTTTTTCTAACAAAAATCAAATTTGCTTGGGAACCAGGAACAAATGTCTTAATAGACCAAATGAATGATTTGCAAAATACAAGGTTTTTCAATTACATTCTGGAAGAATGTGCATTTTATATCAAAATGAGCTTTTACATTTCTGGGCATCCCTGTGAAAAAGAAATCTGTGTAGACTCCTATAGTCTTCTTATAGGAGATTCTCTGTGTGTAGGGAGAAGGAGGATTAATATCATCCCATAGCTTTCACTGCAGAGAAGGATCCCAACTGCTTTTATTCTTCAACCCTAGCAATCAATTTTCCTGTAAACTGCTTAAATACTTTAAAAAGAGGGGAGTAGTTGTTTGTTGCTTTTTGGGGTTTTTTTAGTGAAAATTAGATTCTTGTACATGTCTGCAATTCTCTGAAAGCAGGAAAGCGCAGGATTTGGCAAGGTTTGAAGAAAATAAGAAAGACAAAGAAAGAAGGTGTGATAAAAAGAAGAAAGATTCAGATAGCAGTATTCATTCTTTGCCACTTACTTCATGAGGATTTGTTTTCTACACAAAATGTGGTAACATGAAAGCACCAGAATGGCTAACTGCATTAATCTATTATTCTCATCTGCTGTAATCAAGCTAAGCAGAAGTCCTTGCTCAGGAGTTTTAAGGTTTATGAAGGATGAAAATCTTAAAAGTGTGCTACATACCAATATACAACTTATGCTTTTACTACACAGCTGGGAGAAAGGAGAAAGGGAAGAGAAGGAAAGGGAAGTGGCACACAGAATGAAAACCTTGTCTAAGCTCATTTGCTTAATGGAGCAGCTAGAAGCTGATCAAAAATTTCTGTCAATCAAGTGTCTGACTTAACAACAAAGTGCAGCTCTTGTCACTGACAGGATTTTAACTTCCAGTGAGATACCCCATCACATTTGCAAACTGCTTTTAGCCATCCTGAGGTGTTTGAGCCAGACTTGTCTCTAACATCCTGGTTCAGAAGCAGGAAAAGGTGAATGTATGTTCATAAAATCCCAAAGAAAATGCCATGTTATATCTGGTATGATCTGGCAGAAAAGAAAAAAGTAAATTAAGAAACTAGATAGAAACTAGATATAAATCTTTCCCCAAGTTAGTGAAAGACATGATAAAGTAAGGATTTAATTTCTTTCTATATGAGCAACCAGAGAGAAGAATGAAAAATTACCTTTCAGGTATACACTTTAATGCAAATTCCTGAATGAGTGGCTCCTAGACTGTGTTACACCTGCTTTTATGGATAAGAACAGAAGTGGTGCATGACCATCTTTTTTAAAGAGAAATCTAACCATTAAATCTCAGGTTGATGTAAGAGTTACAGAATGTGGAAACAAAGCTGGTGTCTCAACTTCAATAGCAGAATACAGAAATGCAATGTATCTAGAGTAAGTGTCATCTAACTAGAGTGCTTTACCTTCCTCTGTTTACAGATGGAAAGTCAGGCGGCAAAAAAGTCACTATATTTAAAACTTACATCTCCCCTTGGGAACGAGCGATGGGTATCAGCCCTGAGGACAAAAGTCAGTTCACCACGGACTTACTGTCATATAGTCCCAAAGCTGATTTCCCCCATTACAAGTCTTTTAACCGGTAAGTCTTCTTAGATATTTGATTCAGTTTATTTAGCAGATGAAAACACAGTAACTCTGGCCGTAGTCTGCTGTCTGGTGCACTGTAAATGCACATCATTTTGCTTAGCACAATCTCCTGTGGCTGAAATGTTTGGAAGACGACAAAGAAAACATCAAGAGCTAGAGATTTTAATTCAACTTATGGTCAGAAAACCTATGCACCTGGATAAGAGGACTTTAATCCTATTTTCCTTTCTTTTTCATCCCATTTGACCAGGGAGATTTAGCTTGCCACTGTTTATTACTGCAGCACTTTAAAGTTCAAGAGTTCAAGAAAAATACTTAAGATCTGAAGCCATATACTTCACAGTGCTTGAGATAAGAATCAGGATCCTCCTACTGCATCTGATAAGAATTTAAAGTTTTTCTTCAAATATTTCTATGGCTGCAACAATTTTTTGCTAACCTCTCTATACAATTTTGCCACCCACTTCCATAGCCTCAGGACATCAGTACTGAGGACAAACCCACATCCCATTAATTTCTGCAATAATGCAGCCTCTGCCTTCTACACACACAGAGTAGGTGAAAAAGGTGTGAAAGGTGTATGGTTTCAAGGAGATTGATGCAGCAAAGGTGAAGGAAGTGCACAAAAAGGGGTGTCATGTGTTTACATATTTTTTTTATTATATGAGCAACAGATACACACATGTTCTTGTGAAGGATTTCTTGACCAGTCAACTGCAACAGTGGCAAAACTTACAATTTAAATAACTTTGATCATTTATTTTCTAAACCCTAAACCCTGTTGTTTATCTATGCTCTGTTCACTAACTCCATGTATTCCCCTATGCCAGGACTGCCATGCCTTATGGGGGTTACGAGAAAGCAGCGAAACGGATGACCTTCAAAGTGCCTCAGTTCGATATCTGCCCTTTGCTTCCAGAATCTCTCATGATATATAATCAAAATTTCAGCAAAAGACCCTCCTTCAACAGAACCCCCATACCTTGGATGCCTTCAGGAGACTCCTCAGAGTACCACACTGAGATCAATGTGCCAATAAGTGCTGAAACAGAAGAGCTATAAATCCCCACTGCCAAGACCTTCCCTTTTTTTCCTCAGCCCTTTCTATTTGCAAATTGATAGTAAGGAGCTGAAAAGTGCAACTCTAGTTCTGTCAGCCCTTCCTTTCTTTTGCCCTTACCCAAGACAAGTTCCTAGCAAGTTTCTAAAGTGCTCTTCAATGTATGTTAATCCATATCAGAAACAGTTTGAGGGAACTGAGCTTTTTGTTCACCAGGACATAAGAGGCCAAGACTAGGAAGTGTTTTCCTCTTTAACAATGCTAAATACTGCCTGTCTGATTGATAATAAATCTGTTTTGTCATATTAACTACAAATAAAACACCAAGAGGAAAAACAGCCTTTGTGTTTTCTCCTTAAATGTCACTGAATCAATCTGGGGATTAACAATAACAAAAGTTTCAATCTCACAACTAGACTGGGAAGAATGATTAGGGACTGACATGGATGGTCATAAGATAGGTACACATGAGGATATCTTGGATAAATACTGAAAATGTGAGGGTGAAGAATGATAACTTTGAGAGGAAGTAACAGCAGCTTCAGAGATACAACAGCAAGTCAGCCTATCAGTGTAACAAACAGCTTAAAATATTTCACTCTCACATAAGATTCTCTAGAGAATAAACTAGGTGACAGCTAAAGCAGTTTTTTTCTTTTTTCTCCATAGAGATCCTAAAGTCAATAGGTTGGGAAGGAAGAGAGGAACATCCAAGTAAGATGGTTTGCCCATAGATGCAGAGCAAGAAAGAAAATGTTTCAGTTACAGAAAAAATTATTTGATACCCACCATAGTGCATTACTTATTCAATACACAGCATTAAAGTCTACTTCATTTCTTGTAAGAGCTTTAGCAATGCTACACATATAGAAAGACAGGCATGTGCTGTGGGAAACCAATAAAGAACTCCTGCATGGAGATTTGAAATTCTGTTCTGCTGCCTCAACATTTCCTCTTATAAACAGGGCTGAACAACTTATTCATGGGGACAGCTTCCACTGAAGCACTTCTAATTTAGGACTTTTTCCTCCTTGTCTAGAAACCCCTGAAACCATGTATGTTGGGAACCTGCTGGCTCTCTAAGTTTCTCATGAGAGAGAAAAGGGAGTTTGGCCTTGGCCGAAGCCCTGTGTGCTCATTAAAATAAACCCCTGCAGAAGCTGTGAGAATAGACAGCTTCAGTACAGAGAACGCAGCCTGTAGCACGCAGCCAATGACTGATTGTTTATGTGTGTGTTGCACCAGTAGCCTTAACACACGTATTCTCAGGAATACTATAATTGTAGAAGTTTCTTTAATAAAGTGAGTTTTGCTGTTAATTCATATTGGATAGTCTGCAATTCTTCACAAGCCTGTGACCTCCGTTTCTATACATGTATTTGATTTTCATTCTGTTGAGATAGTTATGAGGTTGGCTTTATTACACTCCTCCAAAAGGCTACTGAAGGGCTACCCTGAGATCTCTTTAAAATTGTGCTAATAAGAACAAGCTGCAAAAGCAATGAATGAGTAGTTTCCCAACCTTTCCACTGCAATGGCTAAAGAACATTTTATGATATATCCTATTAAATCATTAAGTACCGATCACTCAGTTCTGTGACTAAATACTAAGGTATTGAGTTGAAGAATGTTTCAACAAAAATGAAAAAGGTTGGGTTTTTTGACATGTTTCTACAAAGTAGTTGAAGTCTGAGTTGAAAGCAAATCTTCAGAAAAACTAATTTTATTTCTTTGGATAAAACAGATCCAGGAATTAGTGGAAAAGACATTTCACACACTGATTTACTTTTTTAATTTCTACATAAATACATGCAAATTTCACTGGTGAAAGACATTTAAATGGGAAATTCTTGCATTCTACAAAACTATTAGTTTATTCCATATTAGATCCATCTGGAGATAAGGTTGCTGTGTTTTCCAACATTTTAAATAAATCTAGCTTTTAAATTGCATTGTAATTAAGAAGGATGGATTTCTTTTCCAGTTTGAAAAGTACTCTAATAGAAGAATCCAGGCCACAAAGAATCCAGGTGACAAGAAGCCCACAAGTTCAGAGAGACAGAGGAAGTTTTAGAGAAAACTAGGTGACACTAAGCAAAATATTCTCCCACCAAATATGCCATTTATTGCCTACCATTTCTGACACAGATTGTAGACTATTGCAATATAGAATTACATTATTTTTTTTTTAAGTGAACTACATGATGCTTTCATGGTAAATATATTACAAACAGCAGAAACAAGGTAGTTTAGTGGCTGGAAGTTACAGTTTATTTTCAGTAGCAGGTGTTCCAGACCATGGCCAGTCAAGGCATGTCAAGGTGCAGAGTGAGCTGGATGCTCTGAGGAGGAGTTGGCCCCACACAAGCCCAGCACAGGCAGTGCCCTCACCAACCAGCGGAGAAGCTCATGACACCTGAGCATAGCAGGCAAAGCAGAGTGCTGGGGACAGGGTCCATCTTTGCAGGCATTGTGACGGGATGAATCAAGCAAAGGGGCCATACAGGGAGTCTAGTCAGGAACCAAGTGCTGGATTCTACACTTGGGTCACAACAACCTCATGTAGCGCTACATGCTGGGGGAAGAACGACTGGAAAGCCACTCAGCAGGAAAAGGATGTGGGGGTGCTGGTCAACAGCAGCCGAACATGAGCCAGCAGTGTGCCTGGATGGCCAAGAAGGCCAGTGAACAACAAATAGTGTGGCCAGCAGGACTACAGAAGTGATCATCCTCCAATACTTGGCACTGATGAGGCCTCACTTCAAATCCTGTATTCAGTTTTGGGCCCTTCACTACAAGAAAACTGAGGTGCTGGAGCGTGTTCAGAAAAGGGGAACGAAGCCAGTGAAGGGTCTGAAGCAAAAGTCTTATGAGGACTGGCTGAGAGAGCTAGAAATGTTTAGCCTGGAGAAAAGGAGGCTCTCTATAGCTACATGAAAGGAAGTTTTAGTGAGGTGAGGGTCAGTCTCTTCTCCCAGGTAAGAAGTGACAGTACAAGAGGTAACAAGCACCAGGGGAGGTTTAGATTAGATACTAGGAAAAATTTCTTCACTGAAAGTGTTATCAAGCATTGAAACACGATGCTCAGGGAAATGGCAGAATCACCATCCCTGGAAATTATCAAAGAACATGTGGATATGGCACTTGAGGACGTGGTTTAATGGTGCATATAGTGGTAGTGCTGGGTTGACAGTTGGACTTCATGACCATAGAGAATTTTTCCAATCTTAACAATTTTATGATTCTATGAATCACAGCTTGATCTGGACCCAAGCTACAGTCTGGGTCCAAAGCCCATCTAGGAGACAAGCTAGGCCCAGCATAGATCTCAGGTCCACCCAGGAGACAAGACTGCAGGCCAGCACCACTACAACATTGTTTAGACAAGGACCCCAGGCCTAGATCTGAGCTTAAATGGGATTTCTGGGCCATAAGTGGAGTGAAAGTCCCAGATGAGGCTGGTCAGGGCAACTAAGGGTTGTTGATGCACACAGGACAATGACACCAAAATGTTTGGGAATTCCAACAGAATCACATCACCATTTGAGTTTTACTGTATCACCAAAAAAAAACCCCAAAACCAAAAAAAACCCAAAAAAACAAAACAAAACCAAACCAAACAAACAAACACCCCACCTGAATAAAATAGATCCATAAATATGCAGGGAAAGGTAAGAAATACCATGCAGAAATAGCACAGTGCTCCCTGGTTGTGTAGTTTCAAAGCTCTAATATACAAGAAAGGAGTATGATCCTCCAAGTATATAAAGGACTGGGTATATACCCAAAGCTCTCTCTGATTCATAATGTACTGTTGGACAAGAGTTTTTGTCTACATACTCCATTATCCCAAGCCCTAAAGGGGCATAAAAAGTTGCAATGTCCTTGAAATTAGCATTGTATCATTTCAAGTTACTAGTAATATTGCTATAATTCATACTTGTAAGCTAAGAGGATCCTTCAGTTTTGGTGAATTTGCTTAATGAGGCACATAGCTCTTCTTCTGCCAGGACACTTTCAATCTCAAATCCTGTCAAGCAGGATTTATGTGCTTTTGTTTCTAGCACAAAGCAATAAATACAATGCTACATGTTATAGAACAATTCAAACAACTATTGTCTTGCTGTTTACACAGCTTAAGTTACATGCTGGTTTAGTCATTATTCAGAGTAACATTACAAATGAGAAAAAATCAGTAATCTAAATTCTGTCTCAAAAATAATTAATCTGAATAAGGCTTGCAGCTACTATAATCAGGCCAGTCATTTGTCTAAAATGATCAAATATTTAAGAGGAAGTAAGAAACCACTCTCGCTTTTTATTTTCCTTGGGCTATGATGTAGACTCAGGGGAATCGCCTATGTCAAAGAATTGTTTATATTGGGAATTAGAGGATTTTATAAGATTTAATTACAGTGGATTTTCCCCCACATAGTAGAAGCTACAGAATGGAAAGCCAGTCATCTGCTTTTAAGCAGGATCATCATAGTTAGAGATAAAAAAAGTATAAATTATTTAGCCCATCCCCTTGAAAAGACATGCTACAGTTCCCTCATAGAGGATATAGTGGATATTAAGCTTACACTCCATTGAACAGCAGCCTTAAATCTATTTAATAGAGAAGGGTTGACCCATGAAAAACAGATTGGATAGAATTTTGTGGCATTCAGATCTTTCATTCAGAACAAAAAGTTCTTATATTTTTAGTTATTTACATTGTCATTTTTAGGATTATTATTTTACAGTTTCTAAGCTTTGAAATTTTTTCTTTCATGAAAACAACTTGTATGATAATGAATCCAATCCATGCTGAAAATACATTAAAAAAGAGCACTCATATTTTAATACGAAAGAAACGTGCTTAACAAAATTTCAGCTATATTATCCATACATATGGACTTGTATGTTTTTAAAACTTGCCTGAAGTTATAGCTAATGGCACAAACATTTGGCAAGTAGTGGCACAGTTAGTATGCTTCTCTGTGTTGGGCAGAAAATCTTCCATTTGATTGCAATGTATTCTCTAATCAAATGGTTTGCATCTCATAATTGCTTCTCTCATGCAATCCATTTGCAATTAATGATGATGATGGAATAATTCATACAAATAACATCTGGGAATTACATTTTATGTTGTTATTGACAGATTATTTAGAGGACATGGTTTTCTCATCAGACTTAGTCTCTCAGAAATCAAATCTGGAATAGTTTCAGGCTGTTAGGAGAATGAGTTTTGTCTTTTTGAATTTTTTTTGTTAAATCATACAGTAAATACATAAAATTTATTAATTTCTTTTATACAAGATGGCAGGCACCAGACAGAGAAGAGCCTAAACATGATGTCTGCACATGGCCATCCCTCCAGGGGAAGTGCAGAGTTGTGGCACAAGGCTTGAACATTGACTGCACTGAGATTTTTTCCTATCTAGCTTCTCTGCAAATATATGTTCTCTTTCACAGAAGAGAACCAGATGTGATGCCACAGGTGTGATCACCTGGAAAACATCCCACTTCCAAAGGACTGCCCCTTGGCACAACAAGCTGCTGTTAACACTGTTCTGGCAACTTACAAGGTCCACTGCTGCCCATCAGCAGCACATACGTTACTCTTTCTTGATTAAATATTAGGAAAGTTTGCAAGCCATCCTGCTGGCTCACAGGCTATTAATACATTTATATGCAATCTCATCTATGACCATATTGCAGGTTACAAACTAGTTTAGACAAGTTGCCTGTTCTGCCTTGGAGATGTGCCTGACCAGGGCCACAGATAACCAAGAATGAGATACAGAAGCAAGACAGCACACATTTTGTGCAGGCCTACAACTTTTGTGAACTGATGAATATGTGGGATTTGAAACAGCTTACATGAAGCTTTAGTGAGTGCAAGTACTCGCTCAGATATATATTGTGTTAATCAACACATGCAGTAATGGGAAGAGAACTTCACAAACCACTCTGAAGCAGAGCTCTTAAAATGCAACCTAAACTTCTGTCAGCTTAATAAACAAATTCTCACATATAAACTCTTCCTTTGATTTTCAATTATACATTTTAGAAACATTATATCAAAATTTTAATGCCTATTTTTCAACTATTTTTTAAGAAATCCTGCAGTCTCCTTTGTTCGTTTTGATCTTTTGATTAAAAATAAAAGAAACACAAACTGTTTTATGCAAAGCATTTTAATGTTAAAAGTCTGTTTTTCACTTAGAGAAAATTTCATCAGATGTACTTTCAGGGAGAACTCACACAAATAAATTTGCAGACAGGACCACTACCCTTGAAAAAAGTTAGAAGTTACAGGTATAGCTCCAGCCAAATTGACAATGAACACTTACCTCTCAAAAATCCACAGTGAACAAATAAATGCATATGGTGATATTAATTTATGCTTATAGGTTCTTCTTCATGTGCCAAAGCAAAATAGTTATTCTTCTTGGTTATTGTAACAAGGCTTACTGGGAACAACTATATTCTGGAAATTCAGACAGGGACGGCACAGCCATACAGCAGAAGGCTGACAAGGGTCTCAGCTCTTCCCAGGCTCAGACATGAGCCAAGGGCAGCATCACTGTTTTTCTCCAAGTCCCTGCACATGTAGCTAGGGAAGAAAAATAAAACCCATACAAGGGGAACACAAAGAGCAGTGAAAAAGGCTAGCCACTAAGCAATGTTGCATTCATGCTGCAAAACATCCCTTTACACAGAAGGGTAAATAAGGACTTCAAACTTCCCATTCTTACTGGGAGGAGTTCCTGCTTTAAGCAACAATCTCATTATACATCGTTCACTGCAGGGAAAACGAAGTGGCCCCTGGAAGGAGGGACAAACAAATGAGAAACTTTCTGTTGGCCAGCCTAAGGACATCCTATGGGCCTTATGGCACAGGGCCTCCCCTGCTCACAGATGCTATACAAATTCAATTACACTGAAGAGTGCTTCAGTCAAACTCCACAGTGCCAGGCTCAGATGTGTAATCACTTCCATATTCTATTATAAAAACAGCCATACTGTCACAGGCCTGAAGCTAGCATGTATGCAGGGCTTCATTATATCTACTATCTCTAAATGTTCCTCTTAATTATCTTTGGTCCCTAAGAGAGGCTTGAGGCCTTCCTCATTTGCTCTTTCTTCCAGTACGGTTGGCTTGATTCCCAAAGCAAAAGACTGAAATGGGATGGGAAGTCACAACAAATAAACAAATATTCTTCCAGATGCATACACTTTTATTTGTAATATTCTAGTGTTGTTAGAAATGCTACATTAACAGCAGCAGTATTGCAGGCACGTGTATGCAGAAGCAGTGTACTTTGAGTGTCTGCTCAGCGGCAGCACAAAGGACAGACCCAGTCCTCTGGCATACTCTGTGCACCTGGTACACCACTGACAGAATACCTGGATTATCAGAACCTGGTAATTCTGGCATACAGAGATACATCCTTTATATACAGAATGCTACGCATCAACTCACGTCCCTTATGTAAGAATGGACTCAACAACCGAATAAAAGAAGTTCCTGCACACTTACCCAGGTGGTGGCACTTCTCTAAGGGCTGTTACTAAAGTTGTACCTCTCAGATGCTGGAAACACTAGAATTACAAGGACAGGAGAGAAAATATATCAGCCCTCATATTTTCATGTTTCAGTCTGAGTAATTAATATTTTTACCCAGGTAGCAGTGAGATACCAACTGCTTGTGGAAATGGTGGTCCCTGCAGGCATCCGCAGACTCTCCCTGTATGCACGATCCTGAATTCATAGGCATGGACCCATTTATTTCAGCGGGTGTGAAATGTGTTTCTTGGACATCACCAATACTATCACACCAGGGCTATTACCAGCAGTCGGCCCTGGTGACAGGAAAATCACATATTGCAATGCACAGCTGATGCAGTTCACGGAATGGGAGTTCAGTATTGATTTTACGCGTTACCTACTATTCAGAAAATCAAAATACAAATTTCTAACATTCAAATTTGCCCAGACTGAGATGGTCTAATCCACACCTTAAGCACGAACGATGCTTTGGCCCTAACCTGCTCACATCAACTACAAGCAAACTTCTGCCAAACATGAACGCGCCTGACTATGTCCTGCNGCGCTCGGGGTTCTGCTCCTCCCGCCCCGCTCCCTCGCGACACACCGCAGCCGGGCCCAGCCGCTCGCAGGCGGCGTGTTCCCTGTGCCCGCAGCCCCGCCGGTGGCGACCCCCGCCCGTGCCGGGCCGCGGCGGGGCCCGTGTGGGGCTCCGGGCCCTGCTGCCCGCACCCGGCCATCGGGAGGGGAAGGACGAGCAGGCACGGGAGGTCTCGTGTCGGCGGGCATGCCTGAAATGAGTATCGGGGACGTTGCATTATCTTGGTTAATGACTCGGGCGTGATCAGCTGCCGTCAAAAGTTAAACTTGCATAGAAGCTATCGGTTAGAAGAAGCTGCTCAGTATTTAATTCACTATATTGGTCTAAGGTAGGCAAATCCATGTGCTTTTTTTTCCCCCTTTTCTCTCTTCAAAGAGAGCAGGAGCTGTTTGCTTTTCCAGGATCTGATTTCTCTTGAAACCTTTCACACAGCCATAGGATTATGAATGGGCATTCGCGAGGATTGCAGCCGTAAATAGAGAGCATGACAATATACACTTTCTGCTTTCGAAAAGTTGCAGGCACAGTGGCTTTCTGGTCTTTCAGCTACGTGAACTTGTGTGTATTGTAGTGGCTGATCGTGTGTGTGAAAACAAAGAGATTTTCAGATTTCAGAACAAATTCTGAGTGTTTCAGTCGTGGAAAAAATATGCATGTAAAAAGGGAGGAAAAGTAGTTGTATGTTTTTCAAATAGTTTGAAAGAAAGACGTATGTACTGAAAGCGAACCTCTATAAGCTTGTGCTTCTTTTCAGACTCGGGGCGAGGGGGGAATCTGCAACTGAAAGGTATTGTAGTCCAACATGCTTAACACAGAATGGCAATGTTGGAAAACAGTAGCAACGTGAATAGTCTTGTGTTTGTTTCCAGAGGGAAAAGACAGTACTGCTGTGCTGAGAACTAAACTGGTTTGGTAACACATAACTTGAGTATGACAACTTTTAAAACTAATTACCAAAAAAGCATTATGGGCTAAAAGATACTTAAATCAGCCTGCTGAAATCTGTTCTCATATAGGAAGTGATAGAAATAATGACAATTTAATTAGATACAATACTCTTGAAGTTATATTTCATCACGTAATCAAACTATGTCTAATCAAGCATGCTGCATATCATTCAGACTGAATTAAATAGGAGCTTTGTTTTTCTGCTTGTTTGTTTCCCCCTCATTTGACTGATGTCGCTTAGGAAGTCTTTTGCCACAACGTTCTTGAGGTGGGATGAGGAGTAAGGGTGTATTTGCTTTGTCTGATGCAGACAAACTTACAGTTATCTCAGAGAATTTGGAGGTTTTTTTATGCTAGTGTAAGCATAAGCTGCAAAAGGATTTAATTTGATTTCTTTCAGGCATTGCAGGTAAAATATATGCCAATTCTTCTCTCATTTCTGGGTTAATAGTCTATTTTGAGACTGTAGCCACAAGTTCATTAAAAAGGATAATGGGAATTTAAATCCTTCTCTATCCAGTCTTGTAGATTTTATTAGGCATTAAGCCTTCTTAGGCAAGTTTTTGTGGAGAGTACATAAAAGAGAAAGTGAGTTTATTTCCTAGTATGGGGAGCTTCAAAAAGTTTGTTACCTGGAGAGGCTCATAGTGTTTGAGCATTCTACAAAGATACCCATACAAAGAACAGTTGCGACTGTCCAGAATAATTTTTGGTGCAACTGTGCAAAATGTAGCAGATGATATAAAAAGGAAACTGAGGTAAGAGGATGAAAGAATAATAAAAAGTCCCAGCTATTGTTTTTTTCTTTAAATTTACTTACCTAACTTCAGGCCCAGTATAATAAACATGCCTATATAACTTACTAGTCTTTCCTTTTTTCTCATGCAGTCTTTTGAAATCTAAGTACCTTGCACATCCTTCAGTTTCCTAGCATATGTTCCACCCACATTTATTCAGTTTATTTTAATTTGCTCTCTGAAATACTTCTTTGTCTAAAATTTGTTTTTCAATTTATGTTCTGTCAGTAGTGGCTGTAATCACAATTCCAAAGTTATGCTGTATCTCTGTCACTGCAGGTCATTCTACAGCACACCTATGCAGTGCTTGATGGCAGAGAGGAACAGCAAGAAATCTTATTACTAAATCTCAAAGTATTTTGATCAACTTGCACAG
Source organism: Campylorhamphus procurvoides (assembly GCA_013396655.1). Taxonomy (NCBI): domain Eukaryota; kingdom Metazoa; phylum Chordata; class Aves; order Passeriformes; family Dendrocolaptidae; genus Campylorhamphus; species Campylorhamphus procurvoides. Next base: position 975,005 of record WBMV01005715.1, read on the forward strand.
ATCTCTCTGCTGGTCCTGTTAACTGCAAGTTCAGCAATAGGCAATCTCCAATCCTTAAGATTTTGCCTTCATCTGTAGGCAGCCCCCTTCCCCTTGGCTTGCCCTCCTTTTGTGAGACTGCTCGGAGGAACCATCTCCTGGTGTCGTCTGGATACTTGCTAAGACAAGTGACACAATGTAGTAGGTCTCTTATTGTGTCTCTTGACATGCAGGTTTAGTGTGCAGGTTATTCCTTCTTTTTTTTTCTGTCGTGTCACTTGATGCATGGCGTTTCCTGGGACATCTGGGTTTGGGTGCATCTTACCAGGCACTGTCTATAGGCTCGGGGTCTGTGTTTGGCCAAACGAGGATATGTCTTGGCTATGCTACTCCGATTCTGTAGCAGCAGACAACATGCCAGCTCAATCACTCAACTGGCAGAACTTACGTACAGTCATTCAGCTTGGAAGTTAGCCTCTCGTGCCTTTCCTAAAGTTACACTAAGTGCTCTGCTTCTGAAGTTACTGAAAAAGGAAGGAAAAACTTCTGGAGGTTTATCAATACCTTAGTAAAAATCACAGAACCTGCAAGGAAGGCTGGAGGCTCTTGCTTAAGTTACTTTTTGATACTTTCCAAGATTTTTGAGTGGTATGTATTCTGTTGTAGTTTTAAATGTTACAAGTAACATTTCACGTTCCTAGAGTGTAAAACTTTGAGTAGATTTTGTTATCTAGTGCCCCCAGTTGGTGAAGTGAAGGTGACCTTAAAGGTACTATGTTAAAACTTGGTGACTCTATTTGCTCCCGTTGCAGTTATTGCTTAGGAAAACGGAGAGTTGTGGTACCTGCTGAGTGCTTAATGTGATTGATCTCAAACTATTAAGAGGAAAAGGATAGGGCTAGACATGGTTTTGAGGTTTAAAACCATTTTTGTTCAAATTATGAAAGTATGTGGAAAATTACATACTGTTATGGCATGATCTGTACTTTTTCTGTCTACTTATTTTGAAGACGTGCTGTAATATAACTTTTCTAGTATCAGTCATAATAATTTGTAAATTAATCCATTTCTGAATTAAACCTATCTGTTGGAAATACACTTTTTGCTGCTACAAATGTTGTTTAAACTTTTTGGCTACAAATGGAAATTTTGAAAACGGAAATTAAATTTGATACTTCTTTTAAAAAGTACTGTGACCATTTTGTTCAAAACCTTCAGCCTTAAGAAATGCACCTTTGAACAAGATATCCAAAGAGATCTTTAAGCAGCACTGTGAAATTTTGGCTTGAAAACCTTCAGATTGGTGTCTCTTCTTTCTTGTGTTCTTTCTTTATTAATATAATCCCCGAAGGCATTGTACTGGTACAGAGGAAATTATAATTGGGTATCAGAGAGTCAGAAGTAACCTTTATCCACAGAATGATGTGTTGTGCTACTAGTGGTGTAACTCACTGTTCCTCTGGCACTCTCCAGAGACCCTGGTCTGGAGGTGGTACCTGAGGAGGAAGAGATTGCTTGTTTGTTCAGTTTTTTGTTACATTGCTGTGGTGAAGTTGTTTTTGGAAATGCCAATTGTAATGTTAAATTTTGAGTTTGTTGGGAACTGGACTGAGCCTGACAAATCAATTTGCAAAGGCCAGAGTTGTCAGATGATAATAGCTTGTCTTCATTACTGATCAGTTTAGATTTGAACCAATGACCTAGAGGTGAAAAGCTCAGTATTGCATTACGAATCCTCTGATCTATCCATATGTTCTCTTGTTTAAAGTCCCTGTAGTCCTCTTAAACTGAACATACAGTAAATATTGAGCATTGTTTGTACTTGTAAATATTAGAACAGTGTCCATTCCAGTTGTCTGCTGTGCGTGTGAGGACACTGCAGTTAAATATAGCAACAATTTCTTACACTCTCTGGCTTTTCATGAGAAACCCTCATACAAATCCAACCATATGGCAAAACCCAGCATTATCATAAAACCATTAACAAAGAACCTTTTGCTACCATTAACAGGAAAATGAATGTACAGCTTGAAGTAGCATACTGGGAGTTATTAATAACATCAGGCTGCTGCTAAGAAAATGAACTTAAATGAAATATCATTAGGAGTTTAGTCATTCCACCAACACTTCTGCATGTTGTATCTAGGTTTGTATTTGTCTGTGAAAGCCTTTTCAGAGTATATTATCATTTTTACATATCTACTTTGTTCTTCATTGAGTATCTTTTTATGCTGTAAAAAAGCATAATGGAAAATCATTTGCATGGATTTCATAAAATAGATTCAAAAAATATTTGAAATGTGCATACAGGAGCTCATGATCTATTTTCCCATTCATTCTGAGGTAAGATGTTCCTAGGCAACCTACTGAACAGGATGAGGTCAACAAATGTAAATGCTTGGTCAAGTGATTCTCAGTTTGTAAGGCTTATATTAAAATAAGTTACTGTATTCAAGTCATAGTTCCTGTGAGGTACAGAAATAAGAAAATTAACATTTGTATGTATTTGGATTGTCTTTTTATCTCCTCATCCCTTCTCCTCCAATCCTTAATCTCATTCTACTCTGTAACAACAGACACTGCTGTGTCTGTACTGATTGTTCTGCTGCCAAATCAAATATAAAAAGGTGAATTTTCCTACTTTCCCCTCACTATGAGAATAATTTACATCTTTTTCCTCTACCTGACTGTCAATTTTCATGTAGTTTATAGGAACATATTTATTTTTGAGATCTTTGTATTTTTATTTGAAAATGTTGGGAATTGGCCAACTGATTCTGAAGGTGATGGAAGGATACTCATTTTGGCCACTTGCTTCTGTGGGCAATAAAAATAATTTGCTGCCTTGTTACTAATGAAACAAGGCACATGATCATGCTGTCTGATGTATCCTTTATCCCATTTGTTTTGTCCCTCTTTGTCAGCTAAAGCATCTTTCTTGGAGCAGTATTTTCCCTTTTTGCATAGCATTTCTAGTATACGGAATGTGATCCATATCTGTTTTGTCATCCCTCACTCCTTTGTTGGCACTGCAGTCATCTTCCAGAGGTTCTGTCATTAAAACAAAGTGTCTGAATTCTTTTTGGGAATTGGAGAAATTAGGTTTTTAAACCTCATAGATAGAAATTCTGAGTGTTTCCTTTTTTTTAATATCTTTCCAAACCAGAAATTGTGATTTTATCTTCTCTTTTTTTTTTTTTTTTTTGTTAATTCAGATAAGACCTCAGTGAATTGTGGCTGTCTGTAAAAGTGTGACAGGACATGAACCCTGGTGATCCTTTTAATTATTTTGCAATAGGCTCTGGCTTGTTACATTCTGCCGTAATTTGTCTGATGTGCATTTGATCAGGCATGCAGCCCTTGAATTTGAAGGCTAGAAGCCTGGCTTTTGGAATTACTTTCCTCTTTTGTCTTCTACAGCTTTGAAAATTAAGTTAAATCATAGCTGCTTTCCCATCCTGTTTAAATCAAAATGGTGAATGTGGGTTTATTGTAGATAACTATTTTTAGAATGTAATCAAGCTTACTAAATGGTGTGAACACTGGAACAGAAGTGGGGGTTTATGAATATGCACACTGCAAATAAACAGCAAATAATTGCTGGTTCAAAGGTAGAAGCAGGTAGGATGAACTGTAATAAGCAGTGATCACATAGTGTCTTGACTAGAACGCTCTTTTCATGGTACAATTTATGCAGACATGCACACTATACTGTGTGTGTGCGTGTGGGAAGCAACTTGCATATGAGAAGCCTTGCAAGGAACTGAGGGGAAATTAGCTTTTTTTTTTCTTTTATTTCTTATCTGCATGGAACTTGTTTTGACATTTTACACTCTTAGAACATCTAGCTTGTTTATTTCTAATATTTTGTAAATTAAATCTGCATTTTTAGTGGATAATATTTGATGCATATAATTCTTATTGTTTCATTTTAAAAAATGATGTGTGATTTATTACATTTGCAATTTTGAAAATGATGAATGGACTAAAAATATGTAAGAGTGATTCAGGCATGGGAGACTGTTTGAAGAGGAGGAATCTTCTGTATTTCCACAAAACATGAAAATGAATGTATTCTGGGAAATAGTAGATCAGTAAAGTGTGTCACAAAGCAGAGGAGAGCAAAAGACTTTCTAATCCTCCAGTTTGTATTCCCAGTAGAATGAACTTATAAATGGATCAATAAACAACAGCTAATGCGTCTCAGCACATTGGTATATGAGCTGTTACTGTGGCATGGAAACAGGTTAATGTCCTCACTAGGTCTGCTTGTTATTCAGAAAAATAGGTCATGGTGGGGAAAAGGGAGGGGGGGAAAAAAGTGATGATTGTATACTCTGCCTGTTCCTTAAAACTTTTCCATTATACTGTATCTGAGGCATGCTAATAAATAGACAGCAAAACTTCATAAACCTGTGATAGTAAACTGCAGCACTCTCTCTAATGTCTGTAATGGACATAGTTATGCACAACAATGCAGTACTTGTTGAGAACAACAGTTTTTGTTGAGAGTGCTATTTTGTGGTGCTCCTAATTTGTTTAAGTTCTCAAAGACAATTTCCACATATTTTTCAGGGAAGCTTTTTTAAAACTTCATTTTTGCTATTTCTCTTAAAATGCATTGCTTCAGGAGAGGATGGAGAAGGAGAGGCTATGTCTTTTCTGTTAGCAAAAACTAGCTGTGTTTAAGACTGTAGTTTTGTTATGGAAATAGCCATCTTTTAAGAAGGAAGTTCTCTTAAAGGACTCTTCCTTTTTGAGAGAGATAGAAAGGTAGTTTAATTAATATAGTAATGTATTTCTTCAATCAGTCCACTTACTGTTGTTAGTAATTGTAGAAGTCGTATTTGGCTGTAGAATTACCACATAAATTAAGGTACTTACCACTTATCCATCGTGTTTTCCTCTGTTCGCTTTTTGCATGTGATGGGTTCTCCTCTGGCTGTTTGCCTGATACCACAGCTGCAGCCTGGAAGGGCACCTGGGCAGTTTTTTGTATTTGATTCTTGCTCTAGTAGGAACGAGCAGTGTTCGCAGGAAGAAGATGGTGGAGTCCTGTCATGTCCACTAGAACAGAGACCTTCTCAGGCTCAGGGATAGAGAGGGACATTTTCAAACTGAAGTCGATTTTTCTGACTGCATAGCTCCAGGAACATTTCTATACAAAAGCAGCTGTGCTAAGAAGATCTTATTTTTCAGGATTATTCTGCCAATGAAATACTTGAGGGTTTGGTAGGTTTTGGGAGAGAAAGCAGGTAAACTGTATGACTCTTGCAGTGTCATGCTCAACTGAATTGCTTAATTCTGCTCTGAAAGACAGTACATCAAGTATCAATTACAAATTTGTTTTGCTTTTTCCCTTTGATAAGGAGTATATGCAGTTTGTACAGGAGTTAGGATTCATATGCCATTTGTCAATAAATTTTAACCTTTGAGATACTTTATCTCTTGTATGCGCAATAAATAAAATTTACTAAAGTGCTTTGAACAAGAATCTAAAGCCTAAAATAAGATTTCTAATTAATCATAAACTCTTTAAGAATCTTTGAATTTTTTTAATTTGGATTTTTACAGCAGAAAACATTAAATACTAATTTGTTTTAATATTGGTTTACTTATTTAGCTGTCTCTGGTAGGTCTGAAAATGGTTGTGTTAGCTGTAGTGCTTTCCTGACGTCTCTAAATTCCCACTTTATGTTGATGCTATCAGTAAAAAAAGTGCAACAATATTCCAGGTTGTTCCTTGATTTCCCTTTTCTTATCCCAGCTTGTCAGGAAGTAATTTCAGTAATGACATATATGCTAAATGTCATGGCCCATACTTTTATCCAAAGATATGAATAAATTATGGTATTCATTTTGGCTGTAATTATGAATGGCCTTGAGTATTAATAGCACTCAAATTTTGATAATTCAGTAGAACAATGGAAATGCTGTTCTTGAGGTAAACTCTGAGGATTTTCCATGGCAATTCCTTGTTTTCTATATACGAAATGTTCACTCCTTCAGTGTGATATCAGCCTGTTGAGCTGTTATGGGAGTGCCAGTATGTCTCTGCTTTACATAGAACATAAAAATGTCTTCACTTGTTCGGTCAAACTATTGTTCTCATTTGGATTGTGAAAATAACTCATAAATATGGAGTAGGAACTCCTCAGGAAGCATGTGAAGTATTTTATAAATTTATGGACAATATTAAACCAAGAAAGGTTCCAACTAGTTGTAAACAAGATTCCCTCCCTCCCCATTAGAACAGTCATGCATTTCAATGAGAGGCTATATAGTCTCCATCCTTAGAGGATTTCAAGTCCCAACTGGATAAAGCCCAGAGCAACCTGGTCTGACCTCTTAGTCATACTTTCAGTGTGAGGCTAGACTAGAGACCTCCTCTGGGATCCTCTCTAGCCTCAGTTGTTCTGTGGTTCTGATTTACTTGTCAGTCACACTCATTTTCAGCATTCTTTCTTCTTAACTGTATGAACTGTTCATTTGAAGTGCTCAGTAAATTCCTTCAGTAAGAATGGCATCACATGAGACTGGAGAATTGGGGGCACCAGCTCAAGAAGAGGAGTGCAGACAAATTGCTCTCCAACTGTCTTGATAAGCAGCTGAGGCTGCAGACAGATTAACTCCTGCTTTGAAGAATATTTCTGTGAATATTTAGTATAGATTAAACCATTTTGCTAAGAGGACTTAACCAAACTATGAAATTCTGTGTTCTAAATTTTGATAAATTATAGAGGAACTTGACTAAGCAAACATTAATTTCTGTACAAGAAATAGAGGATTCTGACACATATTACGTAATTTGCAGAACAAATTCTAGCTGTTGGTAGGATATAGCACAACTTGGATATAATGCAGGCAAGAAGATTTAGAGTAAGGGGGCCAGCACGTTCTTTGTCCTAATAAAACTGAGACAAAATTTCAGACTCAACAGAAGAGTTTAGCAGGGCTTTTAAGTGGGAAATCACCAAGGCAATGTGCCTGTTGCTGACGTAGTTGCTTCAACTAAACTTGTTTGGTTTTGCTTTTTTTCCCTTTTTTCTCTTTTTGTTACTGATATAAACAAAGGAGGCCAAAAATATTTTTTGTTAAATTGCAATCAGCTGTTAAGCAGACTGAGCTGCATATATGTTTTTCAAGAATAACATTCTTGGTTACTTTTGATTCTTTTGGTAGGATTCTTTGGTAGCATTTGGATTTTAAAAAGAATCTCTGGGATTTTTCTTCAGACTATAAAAATAATTTTATTTTCAGAGTCAGATTTATGTCATGAGAAAGAAAAAATTATAGAAACAATTTATGTCTATAGTGTAATTAATGTATTTTTATCAAGAGGTTAATGCCTGCTTGGAGTTACAGTGCGGGGGGAAGAAGTCCTTCATTTCCATATCTATTAGTAATATTTTCTTGCTAAAACTGGTCCTAGACTTAAGAGGTCAGTTCTGTTTTAAAAACCCACTTTAGATTTCAGCGATATCCTTTGATGTGGGAGGAAGATCAAACAGTTGATTTTCATGTGTGTATTTTTAAGAGAGCTCCAGGTTCAGGGCCTGACAGCCACAGCAGAGTTGCTGGCGCTGTGCAGTGACGTCCTGCACTGCCCCTCCAGTTTGCCAAATTACTTTGATGCGAGGTAGGTGATGGCAGTTCTTTTCAGTGTGAATACCAAAGGGAGATCCAGCTGCTTGTTTTGGACTACACACAGGTGGTAAAAACTGCGAAACAGTTGAAAAACCATCTTGCCCCTCACTTTCCCCAACAGTGATCTGATACCTATTCTCCTACATGATGACTGTAGGCAGTAAGAAGAATTTCAGTACACAAATTAATGTTTGAATTTTCCTTCCTCGGCCCATTCCCATTATTATGTCTGCAGTCATGCAGTTTTAATTCTGCCAACATTCTTTGTTCCTAAAAAAAAACAAAAACCCAAACAGCTACTGAATACAGAGGAAAATGGTGTCAAGTGAAACAAAGGGTCTTCCATTCCTGCTCTTTTTAATGAATATCAACCTGTTTGGTTTGTGTGGGGTTTAAAATATGTTTAGTTTTTCTTTGTCAGGGAGGGGAGAAGTTACCTTGGCTACTTACCAAAGGAATTGTCCATTGACTAATAATATTACCACATTACGAAGCAGTGATGGTGATTTTGGATCTGCTAAGCATTGGTGTAGACCATCTCTGGGCTGCTCTAAAGAGGTTGTGGAAAAATTCTTTATTGAAGAGTTTGATAAACCCTCAGTCCTTTTTAATAAAATTTTAGTTTTTTTAATAAAAGCTGGTATTTTTACCTTATGCATAGGTGCCCTAGCTCAGGACAGCATGAAGGCTCATGGTTACTAGTTGTGTTGTTAATATTGCTGTCCTTAACTCTTCCTCTCATAACCAGTTTACCTCCTCAGAAAAAACAGAAGTAGTAGCACGTACAAAAAGTATGTTTGCTGATATGTAGTACAGTAGCTGATATGTAGGTCTTTCTGTTACTCTAGGGGGGATTTATCCATTTATGTCCATGCACTTCTGGAAAACCATTCTTTGTTGTTTTCCAGTCAGCTTTTGCACAGGATTTTATTATTGATCTTATAAAAACATAATACTAGTAATGGAGCACTACACAGATCAGTCTAGACAAAGCTAATCACTTGAAATCTGGCTTTTGAAACATGGATGCTTGTAACTTTTTGTACTAGTAGGAACTTCCTATAAAAGCTAATGGTCAAATAGGTGTACATGCCAATTTTTTTCTCATGTCTGGGCTTTACAAAATACGTGACACACCTGAAAAGTCTAATTACTTAATAGTTCCTTCAAGTGTTCAGCACTGTTTGCAGACTATAATTATCCAGTTGACTTTAGTGAGGAAAAATTATGTTCTTCTGCCTCAAAGGCATTCACTTAAATGTGTCGGTTTCTGAATGTGGGGGCAGAGAGTGAAGCATGTTTATGTGTTTGCCTGTCTTCTGCATGTTCCTTGGGAAATGCAATGCTAAATGCAGTACCCTCCTCTAAGCTTACTTGGACTTAATGTCACAACTGGTTTCTCTTCTTGCCCTGTTGGCAAATTGAGATATTTGAAATCGTGGTTTTGAAAATTGAAAGTTGGACTAAGAAAACTATATCACTGCCAAAAATCCATTTGACATTTTTATAAAGCAACCTGTGCTGGAGGAAATACTGGCATCTTTGTGTACTTTCAAGGCAAAATTGCTTTGGACGTTTTTTAAAAGAGTCATTAGGGAAATTTTTCCTTTGTTTCATTAGGCTTTTTTACATGTGTACTGGTGCTGCTGAAATGATTTGCAATTCAGACTATGATAATGTGGAGTAGGATTTGTCTTCTCTTTAATGATGTCTATTGTGCTTCTACAACTTCTGTAGAAAGAAATTTCTCCAAGGAGAGAATTTCTGTGACTTTGGTGGCAGTTGCTGTCTTAGGCAGCAACCCAAGACTGGCATTACAGACGTTTTTACATCTGGAATCAGTCCTGTTTTCATAGGCTGTTTGAATTTCAACTTTGTGAACCTTTTATTCCCATTGAATGGTGTAACAGGAAAATATGTTTCCTGGCACCTTCAGATTTCTGGATGCAGGCAGGATGCCAACGGTGAAAGCTTTGTGTTATGAATGACATATATATGTCACTTGATTGCAAATTTACTTATGTATTAATCAGAAATATAACATCACCTAGCAGAAAAGATAATCAGGTAGAATTGCTAGGCAAAGTATTAGAATGCATGTTCAAAACAGTGTCAATTAGCAAGATGTACTAATAAAAAGCAACAATATCTATTATGTAAGTAATTGGGAAATAAATTTATTTGCCTTGCATATTTACACTTTATACAATTTCTGCCTCTTTTATAAAGTCCAATGACATCACTCATTTACTCAGCTCTTTCAGATCCTTTGCAGTAAGGGGAAGAAAAATAGAGGGAAATTCAGAAGAAGTTGAATCTGATGTTTTGGTTTCAGACATTTTTGAGCCTTAATATTGAGTTTGCTCATTAAATTTTTTGCAAGCAATTTTTCAGTTGCCAAGTTGTTGGTCTAGTTCTCGGGGGAAGAAAATATAAAGGGGAGCAGACTGGTGGGCTCAGTTTGTTGACAATTACTTAAGAAAGTAATATGCACAATTTATTTTGCTTGAATAATGTCTTTATGTTTAGCTTACCCATGTAAATATCAACTGTCAGTGGGTTGATACTACGGAAAGATGACAGCACTTAAAATTTTAGAGAACTGGGCCACTACAGCATTAGTTTCTACTGGGTATTTATTACATCAGTGTCCAGTCCACCCTTCCCTGTCAAATTGTATGGAGCTGTTACCCAGACTTCCATGTGTTGTAATCAGGGTCAGCTGCTTTATATGGCACCATGCCCTTGCCGCTTGTGGTGGATGTCCAGAAACAAGGCCTCCTGACAAGCAAGAAGCTGAGGATTTATTTCTTGTCTTTGCCGCATAAACAGGCAGAATTCTTTTTGCTGTTTGCAATTTCAAATTAATCTTGGTGAACTCAGCTCTGAGCATGTTTTTCACCTTTTTTTGCCAGAATTCTGTTTCAAGTCTTTCAGGCCAGGGATTTTAACAAAATTAACTGTGGCGTGGTATCCTAAGTAGCCAGAATGGATGGGCACAGAGGCTTGGCTTGTCAGAAGATGTTAGTGTAGAATTGGGAATAAAATTTGGCTGTTCTGGCTGTTCCAGTGCTGTCACATCCACAGTTCAGTGAGAAGAAGAACCAGATCTTGAACTGTCTGTCTTCTTACAGAAATAGTTCTAAAATCTGTTAAGTTCTACTTGGGGGGGAAGTTCTTGGAGGATGTACAAAGTAGCATAATGAAACATTACAATGAATTCTTATGAGTTATGTAACTTATCTGCATATCTATACACAGGAGACAGAAATTAGACTTAATTCAGAAGATCACCTTCATAGAACAATATTTCTCTGGACACAGATTAATCAACAGTAATTATTTCTTGTTTTGGGTCCTGACCATATAGACAGGATGAAATTGAGCTTGCAGCTAAAACTAAGCATAAACTAGCATTGTGCATACAGACTACTAACTGTTCAAATTCTGTTAGAGAATAATTAAACTAAATATGTGCTTGGATTTGGTTCCAGGTGGTTGTACATAGAGCAGACATGCTCTATTTGGATGCTATCATGTAACAGGCAATGAACTAGATAGGAGAGAGCTCCTACTTTTTTCCAAGTTTAAAGGTAATATTAGGAGCATTCATCAATGTGATTTTTTTTTCTTTTGATAGCTATGACATACATATATGAAGCACCAGTACAAGTCTGCAAGGTGATGTGCCTCTTATTATGCTAATTTTCCTAAACACGTTAATTTTTTGAGCTTTGAGTTGAAATGATTGTTATGGGAGCTGTAGCAATTAATCTGCTTCATGTAAAAGAAAATCAAACACAATTGTTATTTAATGTCTGTTCCAAAATATATTGAATGCCAGCCTACTTCAAATGGGCAGTAAAATGCTATCTGATTAGTGATTGGTTGTGATTAGTATTAGTGTTCAATATTGTTAAGAGGACCAAGAAAAACAACAGTAACATTTGAAACATTTTTACTAGTTTCTAAAACATTCATCTTTTAGTGTGCCTATAGGAAAAAACAAACAAGACCTCCTCCCTCCCCAGATCCGTCTAGTTGAAGGCTGAATGTTTGTCCCTATAAGTGACTTTGTCTTGTCAGGAAAAAGGTGGTAAGGTATAAATTAGTGACTGAGCAGTTGCAATGTAAGTTTTCTTTTCTTGGTATGTTGCCTGAGATTTCTCTGAGTATATATAGTTAATTCGCTGGTGATTTATACTAACTTGCTTTGCCTCTCAGGGTAATTGGACTAGAAATGCATTAGTCAGTAAATGCAGTTCAGGTGATGGTCAGTATCTCATTAAGTCGTGATCAATCAGTGCTTTAGCCTCTTTCTTCTATGGTGGACAAAGCGAGGTATGTCTGGAATGGTACCTTTTTTTTCTTTTTTTTTAGTTCAAAGGCAAAAGTATTTGTACTTCTAACTAAATAAAGTCAGATGCTCCCAAAAAGCTAAGTATTCATTTACTCTGTTAAACTACACAAATAGTATTTTTATTCTTCTAATGTTAAACGTGTTAGATTTTGCTCTATTTTATAAAGTATTAAAATGTTACAAATTTAAGTCATAAAATTATGCAATGTGTCAAATAAATTTTGGATAATCTTAGAGGAACTAATTAATTTTAAAGATACTTTTGCATCCTAACTATTAATTTTTATTAATTTACAGTTGTATTGGAGCATCCTACTTTTGGTCTCTGGTACTTATGGGAAGATTAAACTTTTCTGTAAAGGGAAGGGGTAGAAGGCTATGAGTATTCTTAGTGTACACCAAAGATAATGAACAGCTTTCAGTTTGACATAATCATTGTATAATTCTTGTGAAAAGAAAATAAACAATTTGGGTGCATGGTCAATAACCTACAATATACTTAAGAAAACTTAGGTATTAGTTATCTGCAAACTTATGTCTTTAAATTCTTTTTTCTTCCTGTTCTTTGTTACTATTTTAAAATAATGAAATTAAGCATTTACATCTTAAACTGCCACATACACATGTACTATAATAAGAATTTTATTGTGTAGTTTAATTTTGGGTAATGACAGCAAGTTACTAACGTTTCTAACTGTAATGGCGCAACCATGCAGGAATGAACAGAAGGATTGCTGTTTTTGTGCGCTGTGCTTTCAGAGCAAAGACACTGGGAGAGCCAGAGTATCTGCAGGATCATCTCTGTCAGGCTTAATCCTGTTTTTTATCTGCAATCCCTCACTCGGTATATGTGCATGAATATTGGGAACAAAGTGCTCGTGTGTGTGTGTCCCATCCAGCCCAGCTCCATAGTTATCTGGGTGTAGAGAAACAGATTTCATAAATGACACAGAAACGACGCTAATGTGCTGCAAACGATCTGGTAATTGGTGTCCTCTTGCTGGTGTGATTCGAAGTCTGGATTGCAGAGCTCCGGTTCTGTTCCCGTTCCTGTCTTAACTGCAGATCTCATCTGCGTTGACATTGCACTAGAAGTGGCCATCCCCGTGAGAAGTACCCCTTCCTTGTAACGGGAGTGCCCTGCCCTTCCCATCGGGCTGCACAGCTGAGCTGCTCTCACCGCCGCTGTGCTTCTAGCAGCCATATATCCACGGCTCTGTAATGTGGGGGCTTTGATTGGCAGCACAGTTTTGTAAGAGGCACTTAAAGTAAGCACTATGAAAATATCCTCAAAGCATTAGCAAAAGAGGAGTCTGAATTAGCAGCAGTTAGCATAGGGAAGAGATAAAAAGCACAGAGGACATGCAAGACAGATGGCAAATCAGAAGCAATCCTTTTCCATACTTGTGTAGGTTATTTATTAGGTTGGACCCGATGACATTCATCCTTTGTTTGGTTAAAGAAAAGAAAGTGATGGACACTCTCTCAGTACAACTAGCTGCTCTTTGAGATGCTGGAAGACTTGAAAATAAAAAGAGGGTGGGGAAAGGAGCCAGGAAATTATAGACTGTTCCTCTCATCTTGCACATTTTGAATAAATTCTTGCAGAAAGTATAGTATAAGCCTCAGAGAGACAACAAGAATATGAGGCACAACCACCATGAATTTAGGAAAAGTAAATAGTCATGCTGGTTTAATTTTTTTCTGTAACATGACAATACGGCCAGTGAATTGACAAGAAAAGCGTGAGTGTTAGTATCTTTCATATTAGTGAGTTCTTCAGCACTGTTTCATGCTATAATATTGCAAACAAGTGAAGAAATGTGACCTGAAAGAAACTCTTGTAGAGTAGGAGCAAGACTTGTTGGATGACTGTGCCTAGTAGGTGGTTATTAATGATTGTCTGTCAAAATGAAATGGTTGTATTGAATGTGGATCCGCCACGGTCTGTTGGGTCTGTACTCATTCTGCTTCACTTCAATCTTTTTGTTAATGACCTTGATGATAGAAAAGAGAGTGTGCTTACAAAATTGATTCACTAAAAGTGCCCCCAGAACTTGGAGGGAATATATATACACAGGACACAAGTTTATGATGACAAAATTATTTTTAGAAAATTAAGAAAGTCTTAGGAGATAAATAGCGGCAGATTGAAATTCTACGCTTAACAGAAATTATGAAATACACAAATATAATGTAGGGAACAAGTAATTAGGTGATAATTCTCCAGAATTCCTGACATTGTAAAAGAGCAAATGTTATATCAGGAGGGATAAAAATGTAAGTGGTAAAGGACATAGAACAATCTTTTTTGTTTCATCTACAGTTAAGTCCTCTGTTAAAGCGTTACGTCTCATTAGGGCAAATGCCCCAAGAAAATACAGCTCAACTGAACAGAGAGTGGGAGAAGAGTAATCAAATAATTAGAGGTCTAGAAAATGGGACCTAATTGGAAAGACTGAAATAATTAGAACCAGGGAGAGGAGTGAGTGTGCAAGCCCCAAAAAGAGTATGAGAAGGCATAACTTTCTGTGTATGTAGTAGGCTATTTCAGGAAGCTAGGAAGTTTTCAGGTATAAGGCCCATCCATGAGAGAAAGAGCAAGATGAGCGATCTTAAATTGTAAAAAATGCAGATTAGGTCTCAGACCAGGAAGAAAGGACCAGTTTCTGAGATAGCTGACTGTTCTTTCTCATAAAGAATTTTATTTATTTAGCTGTACTTTGAACAACAGCATTAGTTTAAGACTGGTGAATTTTTGGAATGTTACTGATTAAAAATTGAACGCTTTGTACATGTAAGACACTTTGCCCTGAGACAATATCTACTAGACAACAGTGATATAGACAGTCTTCAAATTGCGAGTGCTTTGAGTTCTAACATCCTCTAACTCAGTAGTCTTCATCTTGCTTTTGTTGTTACCTCACTACACAAGTAATAGATGTACCACACAAGATTTTAAGCTCACTTTTCCTATTCACAGGCCCTTGACAAACTTGTGAGTAGTCAACTTTTATTTCGTTTTAATTTTCATAATTACTTCAGTTGTCAGTCTAGCACTTTAGGGACTCAACATATTATTATCATAAGAAAACAAGGAGTGTACTGTTGGTAGTTGTTTTGTTTATAGAATCTTTCCCAATTTCCATTGTGTATTTCTCTGTTGAGAAATGAGTGCAAGCCTCAGTTACCTGAGGCTGTAACATATGTTGTTAGCATACTTTGAGTCTTTATTTGCATTGTTATACCGTAGAATACATGTCTTTAATCACTGCAGTTGGAAATTACCTTATGTAGCAATTTCAGTTTCTGTTTTCTCACTGAGATTTTATGAGTCAAAGCCAACAGCCTATGTAGAGTTTAGCCAGCCAAACCTGAATTTCGTGCTTGAGAATGGAATTTGTCACAGCTCCAAGCGCTTTTAATAGGGTTTTTTGTTTAAGTGAATGTGAAGGAAATTCCATCGTTTCAGTATTCCTTCTTTCGAATAAATTATTATGAGCTACTTCCAATTTACATTTTTGCCTAATATTTCCCTTTCTTCCATGAGCAGCCTTTAAGCACAGGGCAGGTGCCTGATGTGGAAGCATGAGGGATCCAGCATCCTGAAGGGAAGGACTCTGGAGCTTTTAAGAGGTGGAGGTTTTTGCATATTACAGAAGGGATCAGGGTGACTTGGAAAAATATATTTGTCACTTTTGGTTACGAAGGCATGATTTGAGCTCTTTTCTCCACTGCTGTTATTATTTTGCTCCTCCATCACACAGTGATTTTGGGCTACATGCTGTAAATTCTAATGTTTTTTCTTCATCACATACCTTGCTTTGCTAGTTGGATAGTCATGTTCATGTTATCTGCAAGGACAGTTATTGCTGATACCAATTCTTTAAATGTTGATCGTTAGCTCTCAAATTTCCAGACAAATACATGTGTAAAATTCACAGGTTTGTGCTTGTTCAGGCTCTGGTTGTATTTAAATAGTATTACTTTTAACCATTAGAGCCAGAAATTCTTGCTTTTAAGTAGAAAATTTAGACCTAGCTGTGTTAGACTAGCAGGGGGTATAAGTATTAAGAATAAATTAGAGGACCTTTACTGTAGTGGAATACAAAGTAATGCAGTTATTTACCATGAATACTGGTGATAAAGTAATCTTTGAAAAATATGCCCAAAATGCTAAGTCTCAGAGGGAATGCCAGTAGCATGTGCCACTGGAACTGGAAGGATGAGACTCCAGTGTGGGAGGAATGTATAATAAAGACATGCCATAGTGCAGAAGTTGCAAGATGTTGCAGCCTCATCAACCAGCTCTAAGTGGTACTGATGCTTCTGGGCATAGGAGGCCAAACCAGCCTTTGGTGTGATTCAGATGATGTAGCTGAGAATGCCTGGGGTTTGGTATTGCTGCAATGCTGCTGAGCTGAGTGCTGAGCTCCTGCCGTCCCTCCGGGTTAGGACACTAGAGCTACTTTTCCCCTGCCTGGCTGGATAGCAATGAAATCCATGGCAGCAGAGGCCTGTTGGTCAATGGGTAATTTCATGTTGTATCTTACTTGTTGTTTTTGAAAGCCATAGGTAGATCAGAAAACTCATGGCTTTATTTTGTCTTTAAGAGCTGGAATGTAGATGCCTGAAATAATTTAGGTTCTCATGGACTTCATTTCTTATCTGCACTTGCAAATCTACTGAGGAAGCACAGGCCTATCTTAACAGTTTATGATATATCATGTTGTACTTTCTATGCTTGACTTAGTTAAGATAATGAACTTACTCTAAATCAACAAAAATTACTTTTGCTTTGCTTTGTTTGGTAAAGGAAGGATGCTGTTCACTGTGAAATTCTGGATTAGGCTATTTGATATCCTTTTATACTACTTTTATAATCTTTGTCTGTCCCTGTAGAATTACAACATTAAGAAGCATAACAGAAGCTTTATTTATAAGCATAAAGTGTGGTGTTACGAAGACTGTTATCAGAATTACAATTGAAACTTGAAATTTAGAGAGACAGATGGACCTACTTTCACTGTAGAGTGGAGTTTGAACCATCTTCTTGCAACAGGACTAAATGCAGTTAATCTTATTGAAGTTAATGTTAGAAACCTAGTAGCTAAGTGCTCTTACGTGACACTAAATTATGTAGAGGACTAAAAGGGCATTGAATTTATTTAGGCTACTTAAATGTGGGAAAAAATACTGTGCTCTTGACATAAAGTAAAGTTTAAAAGTGATTTTGTAGTGAGTTCACTGTGCAAAACAACTGAGCTGTATTTTAATTATCAGGTCTTGCATATTTAACATTGTTAGTGGGATAACTGTGTTGGATGGTAATATGTGTAAATATGTTGGTTTGATTTAATAGTTCTAGGGGAAGGCAACAGGAAGGCAACACAATAGTCTGGATAAGCAATAGCACTGCAAACATGCTGCAGACAATAGTCGATCTGTCAGCTGTGAAGAGCTGACTTCCAGGCTCCAGCTGAAGTCTCCCTAAGGGTGGGAGCTTAGTGATCAAAAGGGCACCAAGCAGGATGGATAACAATCAAATGAGGGTTTTTTTTTTAAAAATATGACAGCTTAAAGTGATTAAAATCATTTTTATTGAGGGGAAAGTGTATTTGAGTGTATTTAAATTCCATACTTAGTATTATCAATAATTAAGATAATCTGTTCTAAATATACTTCAAAATAAAATCCCACTGCTTGTTTGCCACTAAAATTGTACCGAGTGATATGCTGAATTGAAAGTAGCAGTAATGAACTGACAACCTAACTTTTAATAAGTGGGTTTTTTTAATTATAGTGTAGATATAACTGTTTTGATTGTTCCACAAACTTCCTTAGCTTAGAATAAAGGATAAAAAACAAAAAAAAATTTATTGTTTAGTAATAAGCAAGAGAGCTGAGAGGATGAGGTCTTCTAGTTCTAAAATGTCTAGCATTGGTGCTTCATTTCAATATCAATTTAATTCAGATTAAAATCTTTTTTTAAAGTAGTTAAGGTCACATAACTTCTGCCCACATGCAGTTTGAAATATGTATGAAAGTGAAATTTTATTTTAGAAAACATGCTGTATCACATTCACCATTTTCTGAAAAAGAGTCCTGATTATTTATTATAGTAATCATAGGTAACTAAACTCAGTAAAGCAGAAACACAGATCTTATACATACTCAGAAAGTGAGGGCGGGGGAAAAGGGATCTAACTAAAAAGAAAATGTTTTTAGACATACAGATGCCTACAAATGTTGCAGGAGGAAGTAATAATCTCTCTCAGGGAAGAGGAGAGTTGAATGTAATTGAGGTGTTCGATTAAATGTATCTTTATGGTATCTCCCTTACTATCAAAGCAGGAAGCAAGAGTTTGTGTATGGGGCTATAATATACTGTGTTAAAGTATACCTCAGCCTATTCATGTATGAACACCAGAATGCTGTCTCTCCTCTGCTCTGAATGCCACACTTCCAAAGGCCAACACTGGTTTTGATAAGTGTTACTGTAACTGATGGTGGAACCCATGCATAGAAACAAAACCAGGAACTTTTGCAGAATTAAATAATTGTTTGGAAATACTTGTAGAAGGTTAAGTAAAACCTTTATGATATTAGTTGGATAATGAGTGACCCTTTATTATTATTTCATCTTTGATATCTAAAAGTAAGAACTATCACTGAAAGCATGCATGAGAATTAGGAAAATAAGTACCATTTGTTGGTTTTACAGATGAAGAGTTGGAGCTGATGAATTGATTTGCATGAAGTTGTCCTGAAAGTTGGAGGGTGTTATGATTAATCCTGGTAAGTTGGTCTAGATTTGTGGCTTTATGCTAATGGTAGTGAAAGAAATACAAAAGTGATTGCACCTTGAGGTTTAGGTGAGGGTGGTGTGTTTCCATGTCTGGATATGTAAGAATACCATTTTTCTATATGGATTAAATATAAGTAGATATAGCAAGGATGACAGTATAGAAACTGCCATGTTTCTGTTCAAATGTGCTTCTTGAATAGGAATTTTTAGTGTGTCTATCTGCCATTTCATTCTTCTCTCTTGCACACTTCATGTTATTTGCCTGTCTCAGTAGAAGTGATGCAGATACTGATTTAAAGGTCTCTTGTCCTCCAGCACATTTCCTTAGTAGCGAGGATCGCTGAGCTGGGTAAGAGGACAATTGATTTTGATTAGGGATGAGGATAGTGATAACAGTTTGATTTTTCCCAGTTACATTTTGAGTGTGTCTCGTTAGCCAGGCGCTGATGGTACAAAGTAAATGGTTATCAGGTTTGTGCCATGGTGAGTTGTTTGTTCCCTCTGGCTTGTTCTGTATCTGGTTCTGAACGTGGCACTGAGAACGGTCAAGCCGCCCTTTATTGATGGGCAGGCTGGAGCTGCGTTTTTCAGATGAAGGAGGAGAGTTGTGGCCTTCAGGAGCTGGAAACCTGCAGCTGTTTGGATTCGTGGATGGCAGGTGTATCAGAGGCACACCCTGCTGCAGCCACGGCCGCCTCTTAAAGAGAGCCGTGGAAGGTAAGGGGGAAGGATTTGAAGTGTGCTGCTAAAATCCATGAGGAGAGCGGTTTGCTTACCCAAATTAATTATATAAGCATCACCCCGGGGTAGGAGGGCTGCGGGCACCCAGGGCAGTGTCTCCTGTGGCCCGAGGTGCCGCAGGGCTCTGGGGTCGGGCGCTGTTGGCCCCTTTAAGGCGCGACCTGCCGCCCGTCAGGTGCGCGCCGGAGCGGTGACGTCACGGGGCGGGGCCGCGGCTCGCGCTCCCGCTGCCGGCGCCGCGGGACGGGGCGGTGGCGGCTGCGCACGTGCACGCGCGCGGGAGCGGAGCGGGAGCGGGAGCGGGAGCGGCACCGGCCGGGAGGATTCTCCGCGCCCGTCCGCTGCAGCAGGTGCCGGCTTGTTTCGTGGTGTGCTAGCTGCCCTATGAGCGAAGGAAGGGTCTTCTCCTTCGCCCAACTAGGCTGGGAAAACGCGGAGGGTGTGTCGTTGTTTGCAAACTTAATTGTTAGCTTTTCGTCTTCTTACCGCCATATGTCATGTTGTATGTTTCATTTGTATTTGCTTGTTTAAACTGTTGCTGAGATAGTACGTGCATCAAATACTTCCTTAGTTGTTTCTGTTTTTCCTGGTAGTGGGTTGTGCTGTGTACCTGCTGTCCTTGGTAGAAAGTGCTGTGCTAAATTGAACTCGTCATACGTAAGTAAATCAAGGCAGTTCCAAACACCCAGGCAGGAGGGATGTAAGGTGTTTCAGAGCTGGCTCTTCCTCCCTGGCCAATGGAAGATGGTATCCCACCTGTACAGAAAAGAGACCATAACCTTTGCCAGCTAGGTGGGAACATGCAAGCCTGTGTGGATTTTACACTACATAAATATTTGTATGCACAGGAATTACATTTGCTATATTTGCTATTAGTTCTGATGAAAAAAGGCAGAGTATCGATTGTGGCTCTGGTTGTGGCTTTAGTTTTTGTATTTTGTTTGTTTGTTCTTAATAAGGGTAGAGGAGACATTGAAACCTTTCTTTGAACATTCACTTATTCTTTATTATTAATAGATTTTTATATTTGCAGTTCTAATTTTTGGCCTAGTGTGTTCACTTTTCACCAGATAAGTTAAAATTGCCAGAAATAAACAATGAAAAGTATTCCCTGCTCAAGGGAATTATCACATGAAGATAAAGTTGGCAGAAGGGTCTCTGTAATTTTCTGGGTAGCAGAAGGATGTGGCGAAGTAAAGCATAGGCTTTAGCAGGCTTGACTCTTGACTGGAGAAAGATCTCTTTGGTATTCTTAAACTAAAAATATAGGCTAAGGCTTCCCTTTGAAGTCCTGGTTTGGAAAGGCCCATCTTTACCACGTCTGATTTCTGCATTAGATTCCAAGGCAGATTTAGTCTCTTTTAATCTGCAGAGCAGGGTTCTGGAGTAACTCTCTGTTAAAATAAAGACAAATACTCCTATGTATGGCTGTATGTGTTTGTTAAGATACGTGCTATTTTTAGTTCTGAATACACACCTATGAATCCATCATTCTGCAGGTTTCTTTTTTCTGTTGCCTTGATAGCATTTCAGTCTAATCAGTATGCAATGGATGATGTTTTTGCTCTCTAAATTTAGCTGCTGATGTTCATATACTACTTGGTATTCTGTGTTGCTCTTTGTAGTGGGCATCCTGCATAGATAGATGGGTCACAGTGGTTTTTGTCCTGGAAAATGCATCATCCCAGTTGATGTATTAACAGTGAGCTTTTTAAAGGGTTGGAGTGTGTTAATATAGCATGCTTTCAGACCAGTGGTGTCTTTAGGTGTATATATGTCTACTTGTTCTTTATGTGTGCCTCACACCTTGGGGAGAAAAACCTCTGAGTGAATGTCATATTACTATAGTGTTTAATTAGTACTTTTTTTTTTCATATTTATGCAAAGAATGTAGGTGTTCTGTCAGAAGCAGGTTTGTAGTCCAGTGGGGTTTTTCAGCTTTAGGACACCAAGACACCAGGCTAAGGTGAACAAGTAGGTAATCCAGGATGTAGTAGGATTAGACCACAGGGTGAAATCTGGTTAATTAGTTTTCTACTGAAAATCTCTTTAACTTCTAAGTGTGTTTTTTCATTATAGCATCTATTACTGTGACAGATGTCACTTTCCATAGATTTTTGGCAAGTGGCTTCTTGTTTCTCCTGGAAGTCACCAGCTATTTCTTACCCTCCTTGTTCATATTTTAGCATCTTAAGTCAGTTTAATTTCCCTGACTGAGAAACAAACAATAGCCATCATAATGAGATGTATATTATTGAAAAAGTCACTGGGTTGTAAACACTGGCAACAACTTTTCTAAGTATATGCAGTTTTAAGAAATAATGGCTGTTTTAATGAAATTATGAATAAATGTTTCAACATGAAAAAAGGATGACTTATGAAATGCTGTTACTTCTTCTCTTCTTTCCAATGGCAGATTTTCATAGGGGACTTATCATTATGAATTGCAAATAAAAATCCGTTTTAAAATACGGACCCCCCCACTCAGTGATTGGGGTGATTCTTAGTATCACATGTGCCACTGACTTTTGTTTACAGCTCTTCCATATCATGCTCTTGGGAGTTGTATGCTGTATGTACGTTCTCACTGTGTCTCAGTGTGCCAGGGTTCAGTCACAAGACAAAAATAAGATACAATGGAAAATAATTAGTGCAGGATGTGAAATTGTGTAAGATCAAATTTTGAGTGTCATTACCTTCTCTATTACTATGCCTTTGTGATCTTGTTTTTTCTGTTGTTAAATGATACAAAAATAAATTAATAAAGCTGAGGAATTAGTATGAAACAGGACAAATAAATATAGGTAGGGAGAACTTTCTTGTGAGCTTACTTTCATTTTAGTTTCACACTGATGCAAGTTAGTTTCCAAAGAGAATCTTAAGCTTCCAGCTTGTCATCTCCTTTTTTTATAAGGGGTAAGAGATAAGAGCCTGAAAAGCATTGATTCTATTTGATGCAGGCAGGTGAAGCAATCTTGCATAATCTCCTTTCTCAAGACTTCTTGCAAGCCTTTTTTTCAAGCACCACAGTATTGCTAAGATTCAAGGCTTGCAGTTTGGGTGCCGTAATTTAGGGTCACAAAATTATCTTAAGTTCCTGATGACACTAGGAAAAGTAGATGTGGATTTATCAGTCCATTTATGCTCGTCCAATGCAATGCGTGTGCTTTACATAGAAAAAGTTGTTTTCTGATTCCTAACTTAGTTGAATTATAAATTCATTCCTGAATATCCTGAGACCATATTTAAACCACAGGAAATTCCTTTTCCTGCAGGAAAACACTTTTGAACCTCATCTTTCAGGGCATAAAACAGTATGTGTGTCTTCCCCACCTACACAGGTGGTAGGAGGCTTGACTATGGCTTTGTACACAGCATGACATCATTCTCATTCAATGAATGTGCTCATGCTTTGACCAAGAAATTCAGTTTAGTGCTTTATTTGATTAACAGGCATCTATAACCTGGTATCTTACTTGTAGTAAAGAAGACCTTTTACTATCTCTTTATTTTGATAGAGTATTTATAAAAGATTCTTTTGGCTTTAGCTCACTTACTGAGGTGGAAGAAAAAGCAGGATGGATTAAATTCAGTGCACTATGTTTGGTAGTCACTGGGAATAAGTGTGCAATAGAATCGCTTTTCTTGGTTTTCTTATGGTTTTAGGAGTGTAATAGAAACAAGAAATGCAGTTATTTGTGGTATTTGTGGTGTTACCTCTGTGGTAAAAAGTGGTATTTTGCTTCCTGCTTCTGTTGTTAACCTTTAAAGCCTGGCTTTTGTAGTCTCCCAGACTTCCCAGTGCTACAGGTAAAACCAGTTCAAAGCACTTTGTTAGAGTTCCTAGATGGAGAAAGTCAAATTGCTAGTAGGATATGTTCACACTAAGGTGCTTGGGTTTCTAATGCTTTGTTTTTCTCCCAGTAGTTATTTTTTTGGTTTGAATCATCTGCCAAAAGAAAGACTGCTTTCAGTGAGGAGTGCTCTGCCTTGTAGCACATACACATAAGAAAGAAGACAGCTTTCTTCAGTTAAGTGGAAAATATTGAGTGTGTATCCCAACTTTTTACTCTTAAAGTTACAAATGAGCCAGATTCATTTGTCAAAGCATAAGGTTCAGGATGGAATTGTGGCAGTAGTACTCTTGATATCGAAGGACTGGACTTTATATACAAAGGAATCTTTTACACTTCATTGCTCCTAAGCTGCTTTTTAAAACTCATTTAGATTTTAGTTTAGACTGCATCTTCTCAAATAATTTAACCGGTCTGACCACTAGAAGAACTCTCCACAAAAAAATACTTGTGGGGCTGCGTAGGGATCATTGTGAAACAGCTTTGACTTCAAACTACCTTGGCTTGTCCTTCCACCTGGTTGCTATTTACTGTGAATGGGTTGTTGTGTTGCCATATTAGAAGGGACTACGCAAGCATGAGAATACGCAGTTGGAAGGCTGAAGGAAAGTGGAGCTCATAAAAACTCTGCCCTCGCATTAGTCAGTCTCTGAATAGTCTTGAAAAGTATTTCTGATTGTCTTTTGATAACTACCAAAACAACACTTGGTTGTTATTTAGAAATACTAATAAATGTCAAAAAAATTTTTTTGCTCATCTTGTAATTTACAAGCTTCTTGAATAACTCTAGGTTACCTGATTTTAATAAAAGAAGAGCTTAGATGGTAAGAGAGAAAACAGTACCATTTTTTAATTCACTTTTGTTATAAGGGTCCATTTGACTTTAAGGCTGTGTCCCTCCTATCCCAGCAAGGTGTGTAGACAAAGAAAAATCAAGATTTTGGTGTACTTCCATCCTCTCCAGTCCATATTTGAACAGTTGTCTTGCCATGTGGAGGAGGTCAGCTCAGTACAGCACGTGTATGCACCCAATGTGTTTGAACACATTGCCCTAAAGTTTGTTAGGTTGTTTTCTTTTTCATCGGCTTTTTTCCCCTCTTGAAAATTGTGCTACTGATGTGGGAACATGTGCTGCTTTTTCTCAACCCACCTTCTCTACTGTCCTCATGCCCCCCAAAATAGAAATCTTTGATGGTCACTGCTTTGTATTCACAGAAGAAATTTTTTTGACCTCAAAGGTTTTCAGTGAAGGAGGCAAGCATCTGTTTTCAGACTTCTTAAAAGTCCAGGGGGTGCATACTGTAAGTTAAAAACCACTGTCCTAGAAGAATGCACTTAAGAGAAAGAGGCTAGAAAAGATTAACCAGGGGGGTTTAATTTGCAGCAGTTGTTTTGAGCTGATCTTTCCTGGAGTGCAAGTGTCTTGTTAACCTAATGCAGTTTGACTGTGGCTGCTTCAGGGCAGGGCAGGTGGCTGGGTCTTGAAAGGGTGCTCCTTCTCTCTCCTTATTCAGCTGGATGTTCTTGGTTGAAGTGGCTCATGGAGCTGGCTCACAGTGCAGTGCAACGCTGGGAAGCAGTGGGAGCATGAGGCTGGGGAAAGTAAACAGACTGACACAGTCTGGTGTTTCCCACAGTTAAATGAAGCCACACCTTTAGTCTGTTACCGATTTCCACACAGGCATCTGACTGCAGATGGAGGGGCAGTTTTGTTATCTGGGTAGGAGGATCTAACTTCAGGCCACTGTCAAGAAGCATTGCTCACCAGGCCTGCTATTTTGCATTCTGAGGGAGACAGCTGATGAAAAAAAACATGTTCCGCTGGTAGAATTGTTTTTTGCTAACTTACCGCCCTATAATAGATCACTTTGCAAACTTACCAGTGTGAGTAGAAGGGGCACATGACAGTGAATGGATCCACCATGTTTCTGTGTTCTTGTACCCATTGTAGTCTGCGGGTCTGTCTTGTGCCATTTACAACTGCATACTATGGAACTGATTTGTATTATGAATAACTGAAATTATACTTTTATACTTTTATTTTCTGGTTTGTTTGTTTTATTTTAACCCGGATGGCTTTCATGAGGCAGTTTGTAATGTGGTCCTATACAGGCTGCCATCTGCAGAACAGAACATCAGATGAGAACAGGAAGAACTGATCTGTGAAAGGTGGGCAGGAACTTCTGCAACCAGCTTCTTTGTTGGCAGTCAAGAAACTACATCTTCACCATGTAGCATTTATTCCTGACAAACTTCTCCATGTAGACAAACTTATGGTATTTAAACTGTACTAAATGTGCTGACATTTACAGCTCTATGAGTAGGAGTGCTGTGGTGGAAAATTATTCGAAGGTGAAGGGAAGGGCTAGCATAGCCTTTGCTGGGTAAAAAACTACAAGATCTGCAACAGCAGAAGGAAGCTGAAATCATATGACTCTGCAGGCTCTGGGAAAAGAACTGTTTTCAGTATAAAGAGAATGGTTATTTCAGCTCTGTCATCTATACTTTGTTTCTTCAATTTTTTTTTTTAAACTTATGCTTTTGTCATTTTCCTTGGCAATCTCTCTTTATCTTGCCAACCATGAACGTATGCTGTAGGCATACATGCTTCTAATAGATAGGGTTATTTGCAACTACATTTGCTTCTCAGATTGCTTATTTCTGACCCAAAGCAGAAAAGGAAAGAAGGCGGAGAGAAAGATTTTGGGCTTGTCTCTGTTGCTTTATTTTGCCTGGTTTTCCTGCCTTGTTTCAGTCTGAGGTAGCTTTGTGGATGGCTGTATAATTGCTAGAATTGCTCTTGGTCCCAGTAGCCCTGGGGTTTGCAGTACTTGACCAGAACTGTTTGAGGGTTGCTGTGCTGTCCTAATTTAGATGAAATGCTAGAAGGGTCGAAATGCATGTTTTTCTTTCTTTCTTTCTTCCTATTCTGTGCAAAAATGTGGTAATTGCTCTGAATTCTTTCTTAGTTTGGTGGGAGTGAGTCAGATTCTTAGCTGGTACGTTTGGCAAAGCTCTCTTGTATGTGTAGTAGTGCTGTTGTGCTTTGGCTGGGGTTGTGTTTCCTTGCTTCTCCTTGGGACATGGAGCCCTGCTTACTGTTTGAGTTGTTTGACCCTGTCCTATGCTGCTGTGTGATTTCAGAAAGTTTTAATTTTACATATGATGGAAACAGAACTGATCTTGCTTTAAAGAGAGCATTTAGAAATAATTTTCCTGCTTTCTTCATGCACTGAAGTACTGAAGAACTGGGTGTTGTGTAGACATGTCTCTGATAGTCTCTGCAATCTATGTGCTGAGGGACTGTGCAAAATGATGTCAAAGTAGGTGTTTGAAAATGTCCACAATTTGATCCATATTTTTAGTAGTTACTCAGGTATGTGTGGTCACCTGAAGCATTTTATAGAAGAGCTGAGAAAGAGTTCTGAAACTAGGGAAACTGAGGCTGAAGCAAATAGAAATTTGTAAATATCAGTACTACAAAACTCGTGGTATTTCTGATGTAGATGCCCCTGCCATTTTGTGAGCATTGGCCTGCATCCTCTCAGCAAGGAAGGCAGTAGTGTCATGGGAGATCTTTGTGTCTGGGGAGGAAAGGCGAATGCTTTGTCCTTTGGAATGAGGAGGGCTAAGGGAGCATAGAGACCGTGGTTTCTCTACAAGGGTGCTTGCTGAACTCAGGTCATTGAGCTGTGGACGTAATGCCACTTGAACAGTGGACTTGTACAGATATTTGAAAGGAAGACTGCAGACCTGAGTAATAGTGTAAGACATGAGGAAGGCTTGGTCACTCTTTTTATATGCTAAAAATGATAATTGGCATATTGCTTTGCCTGGAAAAAGTCTGTGTTGGTGTTGCAAACTGTGTTTTTGAGTGGCTTGGCTTCCTTGAAACAATCTGTTTGAGGAAAGAGTGCTACAGAGTTAACATGCTGTTTTAACCACACACAGCTGTGAAGGAGGTTTTGAGCCCAGCATGACGACTGAACGTTGGACTGGTTTTCCTTCACAAGTTTGCCACTGTTAGTGTACTTTAGAAAATTATTTTGTTTGAAGTTTGCACACGCTATGTCTTTTTGATAAACAATTATGTAGAAGCATCATGAGGTAAAACACTGCTTAGAGTATTGTGCCTTTGCTTTATTTTTTCCCTTCTTGTTCTCTTATTTTTGTCTCTCCAAAAGTCTTATCATTATGGAATGGTATAGTTAAAACTTGGCTCAGCCCTTTCTATCCTGCAAGACGGAATTGTTCTTAAGGCAAACTGATTTAATTGTATTCCAACTGCTTCCTTTCTGCATTGTTTGTTTGTATTAGGCAAATGGTCCCTGTGGGGATAGTATCTTCCATACCTTGTATGGTCCAAAGCATTATATTTCAATCTGATTCTGTTAGCATTATATTGTGCTAGGGCAGAAGGAAAATGGTGTGCATTGTTTTTTTGTAGTAACATAACCAAAGTTTTCTTGAAAGTTATTTTGGTCTTGGATATCCAGTAACTCTCCCTGTCCATGCTGTGAATGTGGCTATGTTAGAAGAACAAACTGATGCTGAATGGGGATGGCACCCGTGTCCTGGAGCTGTACTGTAAAAGCGTCTGGGAATAATCATGTAGTAATGCTGCTGCTGAGCTTATGGGAGGTTTTGGGGGTAGGAAGCCGTTTCTCTGAACAAACTTCTTTTTTCCTTGATCAGTATCAATGGCTTTGAACCACAGGGGATGGTTCCAGGAATTGTCCTGCAACAATCATGCTTTGCAAAACCACTTTTAAATTTACATTGCAACTGCAGGGCTCTAAACTGAGGGATCAAAACTGAAGCCATTTTTTGAGTTCTTTCCATTTTTTCTGTTAAATGGCTACATGTCGCTCTTGGTTATCAATCTCTCCTATAAGAAAACATCCTTCATGTTTGACTGAAGAGTTTTCAGGAACCTCTCCAGTTCCCTTGTCACACTGAGGGGAGCCTTGCTTTGCACAGGCAGGCTACTGCTATAAAATGAAGTCACCCCTTACAGCCCTGCCTCCCTATGCTCTGCCCCCAAGCTGGTCTGTTTTATAAAAGGGTTTGGAAAACCTCGCTCCGTCTTGCCTGGCCCTGTTTCCAAAGGGAGTTGTCGGCGAGCGGGGCAGGGCCTCGGCCCTTATCTCTGTCTGCTAGGTGGCAGCGAGGGCAGCGCTTTTCCAATGAGACTTTCCGGTGCTGAGGGAGGCCCTTGTGGTTTTGTTTTAACAGCTTCCTATTGTTTGAAACGGCAGGTTGTCCCCTCCCACGCTATTCTAGCTCTTTCCTCCTCCCTGAAATCATTTTTCCGTGCAAGTATTACTCAGAGCAGTTACTCCAGCCGTGAGTCCTCTGAGAGTTTTTCAAACTTGCTCTGATACCCAGCTTTTGTTGCAATACCAGTGTGGAGTTCACACAATAAACAGAAAGTGGCTTTTGAAGGTAGGGCTTTTTAATTTTTAAAGCTTTTGTTTTATTCAGTGTCACCACTGCTGTGACATGACTATTTTTTATTGAATCCAAGTTGTCATGGGCATTCTCTCCTATGTATGGTACTGAAAGGTAGAAAATTCTGCTTTTCAGTGTAACTTGCCTTTGTTTCTAAGATGCAGAGAAGGAATAATCCTTCAGTTTGTTAATGGTTTTCATTTCAATGTTCCAGCCCTGCTGTCTAATGGTGTTTCATATGTATATGTTTTATTAATGATGTTCTACCTCTATGAAAGACACTTTCTAAGCCATAAGCTCCCACTGGTCCACCATACAATGGCTTCTTCTATCTAATGGTATCCATGATAAATTTGAAGATAAAACCAGTCAGAATCTCTTCTCACCTTAAGGATTGTCACAGCTGCAAGGGATGTTGGCAGTTCATTTCCAACCCCATTTACTTTACAGTATAAGTATTACCTAGTCAGAAGTTCTCCAGACTCTTTTTTGGTATGTTAGATGTCATTTTCCTTCCCTCTACTTGATGATTCCTTTGTCAGAAAGTTGATAATGAAATGAGGTACTAAATATAGATAGAACTTTTCTATTATTTTAATGTGTTGATTTATAAAAGTCACCTTGTTTCAGCTGGTTTCCTGATCCCCTGCCTTTTGTAAAGTATCTTGTTTTCAAAATTAGTAATTATTTTGTGATTGTTGGAAGTCTGTCACTATATTTTGTACTTCTCACTATTCAGCTTAGAAAGAAGTAACTCTTTGTTTAAATTTGTAGATTTGAAAAAAAAAATCCCTCACACTATTTTGATGCATTTGGTGACACTAAGCAGAGGTTTTGATTCCACAAAATGATAAATCCAGTTCTAGAGTTTGTCATTAGAGGAGGTGAGGGGGGCAAAAATCCATGTATCAGTTCTAGTACTCATCATTTAATATAATAAATATTCTGCCTGTTCAAATGCATTCCAAATTTTTTTTAAGGAATAATAGGCAGCCTAGAATAGACCAGGATTACAAAGATATTGATCATAGTCTGCAGAGGCAGGATTTATCTGATCTGTATCTGGAAGTCCCACTTTCCTTGCCCTAACTTCTATAGAAGTTGATACAGGTCACTAGCCCAGTAGGAAATAAAGCAACTCCCTCTCCTCCGCTCTTGCTGTCCCTCCAAAAGTGTTATTTTTGTGGGCTGAATTTGCTTCTGAGAGCCAAAGTGTGAACTGCCTGCTCCAGAACACGGGGGTTGAGAAGTGCCCTCTTCACTACATTGGTGTGAGATTTTGGCTTCACGTGGTTATTTAATACGTTTACTCTCAGATGTTACATGTCTGAGATGGTGTCTTTCTAGTGCATTTGAACTTTGTGGGAGTTAGAGCAGCCTCAGGCTTCCTTTTTTTTTTAATATATTTTTTTTAAGTGACAGTTAAGAAACTTGTGGGGTTTTTTTGACAGAGAAGTGTTGCAGTGGACATACAGGAGATTGTGTTTTCTGAAGTTGTTAGTTTATAATGTAGTTATGCCTATAGGTTACAACAATGGTCTCAGAGTTTTAGGTGTCTTAGAAACCCACACAGGATGATTCCAGCTTAGGGAGTTCTCTGTTTAAGGCCAGAGAAACATGACAAACAGCATGAGGAGCGAAGGAAGCAGACTGTGGTGGCTGTCAGGATGAACAATGGTTTTGGCACACCTGCTGCTTTGCTGCTGAGCTTCTCCGTGCTTGGCAGGAAAGGACTGATTTGGAGGATAACCAGATAGTTTTGTAGATGTTTTTGGTATGTTTCCATCTTCTTTGAGGGAGAAAAAACCAGAAGCATTTGCTTTATAAAGTAGCTAATGGCTGATGGAGGCTGGCACCATCAGCATTTGGGGCAGCATTTAGTAATGCACTTATAAATGGGAAAGTCAATATTATGCTAGACTCAAAGACCCTTAGAAGGGAGCCTGACATACCATGGGAAGGGGCAATAATAGGATATAGTCAAAGCAGTGTGTTAGTGAATTTTATGCTCAGACTACCTACCCTTCTGAATAGACATAAAAATAATCAAAAAACAAAATGAAGAGAGCTGGAACAAAAGGATTTCAAAGAAGGTTTTGCAGTACGACAGTTTTTGACTCCACCATGAGCCAACTAATGTCAATCAGTTGCTGATCCTCCTAGGAGTTGTCACAGATGTAAGATGTGAGACCAGATTACTTCTTCCAAAGAATATTGTGTCACAGCCATGTCACTTAATCCATTTTCCAGTTGCATCTTTTCAGGTTCTGATGTTTTGAATCATAATAATAGTCTTTTTAACCCATGTGGAATTCCATGCATATTAATATAAATTTTCTCTGAAGCTTCTCGTGTACCTGATTTCACAAGAGGATGTGCATTACTATCGCTGCCCTAAATTGCTGAGTAGCCGGGTCACCAGAGTATATTGAAATTGGAGAATTTAGGTGAACTGGGAAAAAATGAGAATGCTAAAAAGCCAGAAAAACTTTCTTTTAGTATAGCAAAGAAAATACAGCTAACACCACACTTTTTGGCTCAAGCTCGGAGTAGTTGAGCTTCAAATGGAGTGACTTCAGTTCCGATGGAGCAGAAATGTAAGGTTTTTCCACATCAGCCGCTTAGTTGCACATGTGCACGCACACACGTGTGATTTATTTTATTTTCTTAATCACGGAGGAAGCATGCACAGGCTCTTAATCTGGATAAAATATTCTTATTTTTTCCTGTTTCCCTTACAGGTGTGTGTATAAGGAAACGTGACTTGTAATGCTGGTTAAGCAACGGATGGTAATATTTATAGTAACAGTGTGTCTGAATACTTTTTTCTAGCATTGAAGAAAAATTTTGTAAATGATTTCTCAACAAAGCATTTATCATGATGTAATGACATAACTGGAAGTACCATCGTGGCGTGGTAACCTGTCTTGATAAAGATACCTGTCACAGATGTTGCTTTCCCAGGTGTCAGGTCCTCGAAGCCTGGTTATTCTGAGGGAGAGGACTTTAAACAGGACAGTGTTTGCTGTTGTTGTTTTATTGCCTTGCTAGTGTTGTGGATCTGCGTTTCTTTCTGCACCAAGTTGCTAACACAACAGTTGCTTCTCTTCAGCACTTCTTGTGTTGCCAGTGTATTGTCTAGGGAATTCTGGGGAAAATAAGTTCTATTGTACAATGTTACAATGGTTGTAGACGCAAGCCTGGAGCAATATCAGCAGGTCTTGCACTAACATAATTTGGCAAGAGAAGGTGTGGGCAACATGTGGCATGTGACTGCTGTACAACTGGAAGGTGAGGATTGTCCTGTGACTAGCTCTAGGAGATCCTGGTGTAGAGGGTGACTTTGCAATCTGTACTGGAGTCTGTAGGAAGAAGCAAGCCTTAGAGACCATTTTGGATTGCCATAGGAGGATATGGAGTCTTGCACAGAGTCTCAGGTGGACACGTTTAACCCTTCTCCTGTGATGAGTTCCTAAAAACTGAAAGGATTTTAACATCAAAAAGATGAGTTTTTTTAAGTAGTACTAGAAATTTTGCTTTTTAAAAAAAGAAAATATTAAAAGAACCCTAGAGAAAAAATGGAGCTAAGCTCATGTGCAACTTTCTTGTTACCACCTATGTCTCAGCTTCCCAGCCAGTCAGCCACTGAGTGGCACCAGATGTCTTCCCAGAAACCTTGTACCATGTCTAAGATCAACCATACCCTGCAGTCCCTGGAGGCCCCATCTTTGAGCACTCTTGGTATCTCTCCAGGAGGGATGGGGCAGGACGGGGCTGTACTCCTGCTCCCAAGGGTACTACGTGGCACAGCCACGCTCTTAAGAATCACACATGTAATTAGAAGCCAGAAACCAAATGCTTATGTAAACAGTATCATCCTGAGACCCAGTTACTTCCCATTCCCTGCTGCGTGTGTTGGAGCAGAAGAACCCCTAGAGCTGCAGTTGTCTGTTGCCTGAGACCTTTCCCCAAAGCTGCTCTGTGTGCCAGCCCTGTTCCCTGAGGCACTTTGCATAAGGGGTGACACACATCATTGTAGGTGGGGTATTTTTCTCTTCAGGGACAAAAAAAGATGAACTGAGTATACGGAATGTAACATATGAGTTTAGGATACTGTGCTTTCTAAATTTTATGTGTTCTGTGCTGGACTAAGCCAGGATCTGTGTAATCCTTTGTGCTTAACCTTGCAGCACTCCTGAGGATCACTGTTTAAAGGGTATGTGGTTTCTACCAGGCACGTGTTTAGCTTCACAAGTGATTTTGGCCATCAGTGCAGGATCAGATTTGGGAGAGTAACATTAGTAGCCATTTGCTTTTGCTGTAGAGCTCACACCCACTGCAGCATTGAAACAGTTGAACTATTGCTGAAAGGAATTAAACAAAATCTCTGAAGGAAGCATCCTTTTATTTACAGGCTGAAATCATATTATGATGATGAGCTAGACTGTAGTTTTTGCTTGCTACTCTTTTCTTGTTGAACTTAGTGGCTTTAACGTTTGTTGTTGGCTGGAAATTTGCAGTGTTAGTCAGGCCAGGTCTCACTTTTGTATATGGGGGCATGTGAACATATCCTTAAAATTGCTTATTTTCATTCTGTTTTAAAATAACAACAGCAACAAGTTCTATTAAGCGTGTTTTCCTTTCCGCATGTACCAGTTGATTAAATGTATTATAACTTTCCTGGGCACCTTCATAATTCTTTTTTAGTTTCATTGTTAACAGGCTTCTAGTAGCAAAAAGCACTTGTGTGACTTACCTCTTCATGATCTTTTTCTGGCAATGAGCAACCTGAAAGTTATGTGGAAGGACTCCTTCTAGGGTATATAACTCCTCTTGAGCGCTTCCTGTTTTGTTTTTGCATTTTTTTTGTTTTTTCATAGGGAGCTGCTGGTGCCACTCAGTAGAGTCATTTCATCACCAGGCAGAGAAAAAATAAATCAAAGTTGTTGACATCATTCTTCTTTTTCTTTCCCCAACATCCAACTGGTCTGTTCAGCTTGTATTATACTGCATTTGCACAGCTTCTGCTTCTGTGACCCATTAGGACAGAGCCTGCTTATGCTTAACAAGAGTCTCTTTCATGCTTTGTGGATCTCTCCAGGCCACAGCAGGACACAAAATAATCCCTTTTGCATTTGGTAGTTTCACGGTACTTTTCTGGTGAAAATGAAATAACCTTTCTGAGTGAAAACAATAACATCTCCATAAGCCTGGTTTTAATACAACGTAATTGTATCATTGTTCTGCATTTTATAAAATGAACAGCATTTTGTTTGGGTTTTTTTCCCCAACAGATTCCTTACAGATTTTAATTACTTAAAATCTTGAGAAGAGTTTTATAAGCTTTAATTCAGTGTGGAAGTAGTTTTTTATGGTAGTGTCTGGTAAGACTTAGAGAACTAGTCTCTTTGAATTGTAATTTAGAAATTTGAGTTTGGACTTTGAATTCAGAGAGGCCAGAGTTTTGTGTAAATTCATATGCAAATCTTACAGCTTCACCTTACTATTAGTTCTAATATAAAATGAAAGATCTGTATTTCAGAAAACTTGTTTACACAATCTGCTTGGCAAATGTGAAGCTTCCATCTGTGTATACTGTGTGTATTCTCCAATATTTGAGTTTTTGAAATGTGTTTGATGAGTATACCATGTATGACAATCAAGGTATTTTTTGGCTGTTTTAGCCATCTGCTCCAACTTTAATATGGTGAAATAGGTTAAACTTGGTTTGAAGGCTTTTATTACAACTGCCTGATTAACAGAGATCAGGGTGGTTTTGTTCCCTGAAATATTTGTTCTAGTGCAGCTTTCAGAAGAGGTCTTATACCAGAAGAATTTACGTGATTTGTCCATTTGTAAGGGGCTTCTCAAAGAAAGTAAAATGTCAGGTAATGTAGTTAGCTGCACATCCTGTTATATAGGGGCTCCTTTCCTGTGTTTGCAGGAATCATTACATGACCTTGCTTGTATTTGATGACTAGCTGTGAGCTCAGAACTGTTGTGCATTTAGTTGTCATTATCCTCTTTAAAACACACAGGGAGGGCCCTCCAAAACGGCTGTGTACTTCATGAGGTGGTGTGATGGAATGATTCTGCAGCTGGGCACAGGCACAATGTGTCCATAGCCATTGCCTCAGCCAGCAATGGACCGGTTGGCCAAGTCAGGTCTTGAGGAGCAAGAGCCTCAGGGAAGCCATGGCAGCATATTACAAACACTGTATTTGCTAGTTTGGGATGTAAAATTTTGAGATTTGGTCATGTCTATTTGGTTACTATTTAGAAAAGGAAAGGACCCAACTCACCAACTTGCAGAGAGAGTCTTTTCCTCTATAATTTCCCTAAATGCCTCAATCAGATGTGTTCTTCTGCTGGTCTCCTAGTTGTATAGAAAACAAGAAATCAGGCTTAGAGTTCTGCTCCCCCTGCTTGTCTGTTCCTGGTTGTTGGTGAGATGTATGGTGTCATGGTATGTTTCTCCCAACCTGTTTGTTTGTTTTACTCTTTCCATGTGCTTTTAAGTGCTCTTGGATATGGGATGTTTTGATGCGGTAAGCTTTTTCTTGTGGTATGCACAAGTGTTTTTCCTACTCAGGTTCGGAAGTCTTCTGTGGCTTTTGCAGCAAAATGCTTCCATATATGAAGCCAAATGAAGCAAAAATTAGTTTATCTATTCTTATTATTTATTCCTCTAAAACTAAACAGTAATGATCTTAAATTCAACCTATGCATGCGTGTGCACTCTCGTGATTCTGATGAAATGTTATTTATAGCTATACAGCACAGATGATTGCTTAAAAAAAGAGGAATAATCAGCATGTTGTAGATGCTGGGTGCATGGTTTTATATTTTCATGTGAAGTATGAATCTATATAATGTTCTGCAGTGCAGCAGTACTCCTTCTGCTTCTCAGTTTTAGTAAAACAGGAAAAAAATTATGTAAGCATCTAATACTGGGGCCCAGCACAGGCACCATAAACTGCTGCTCACTCTTTATTTACTCTCTGTTTTTGTGAATTCCTCTAAACTGGTTTAGTTTTGCACTTGGGTATGTTATTAGTCTGTCCGAGAGTTGTAAGCCATCTTGATATGTGATAAGGGTGTTACAAATAATAAAATACAGTGAATTAATAGTTTGAGAATAATCTAGAACTATTAGCTTAATACCAAACGCTATCCTGATCTAATAGAAAAGAGGGAGGGAATAAATGGTTTTCTGGTACAAACAAATACATTGTGTGGTCCCAGCTGTTGGTCACAGGGGAGGTGGGAATTGTCTGCCCCCTCCCCTTGTGGAGGTTTTCACTAGGCACATGTTAAGGAAACTGATTTCTGCCCTGGGTGTCATATTTCCCCTTGAGCTCTACCTAGACAGAACAGGGCATTGCAGCATTTGACTTTGAGATTCTTAACATATCAATGGAAATACCTCTTTTTCCACCCAAAAACTGTCCATCTATTTGGTCAAAGTCTATTATTACTCTCAATGTGTTGTTGCCTTTGCTTAATCTCCATTGTTTCCTTTGAAATCAAAGTACGAAGGGTGCTGGACTTCTCCTGTTTGCTTGTTTTCCTGCAAAATCCACTTTTTGTTTACTCATGGTTGTTATTCCATATGGATGTTTGTATGTTAACACATTCAGTTGTTCTAAACTTAAATCAAGATACAATAAATAGAGTTTAATGAAACAGGAGTTTGTGTTGCTGTAATGTGAACAGTGTATGATTTGGGAGTTGATTGCTACTAACTTCTGTCTTAAGGAAGGAATGGGGTGTGAAGATTGACAGGAGAACTTCTAACAAGGTAGCAGTTACAGTTACAGAAGAGGAAGAATTCTTCTGTTAAGCAGTGAAAATCTGTAAGGTCAGGAAAAGAATGGCAGCAGGATTCTAGGTTTTAAAGAGTTGTCAGCCATTAAGCCATATGTTGTTGAATACTACTGACTACTTCTGAACGCTTCTAGGAACTCTTTTTTTGGGCTGGAATTTACAAGCTAAAGTGGAAAACTCTTGTTTTCTTGCATCAGTGGTATTATTGGAAGAGAGATGAGATTATTTTTTTTGTTTATAAGGTGCCATAGGAAAAAGGGCCTTGAAACCTTTTTGCAATAGCTGATGGCTGTAAAACATGCAATTTTGCAGTCAAAATGTTTATATTTGGAGGCTGAATCAAGTACTGAATTCATATTGCACCTTCCCTTTGGAAGGCCAAAGAGAAGTTTGGAAAGGGAATAACTGGCAGCTGAGTGTTTTCTAGAATCAAACCAGAACCTTCCATCGCACCATATGGTTGACAGCTGCCCTGTTGCTATTTGTCATGATTTTCTGTGTTATACAGGGTTGATTGGTGATGTCTAACTGCTTTGGAGCACTTGCATAACACTGAAAGCTGCTGGGTTTTTCCCATTTATCCAGACTCCACAAGTTTCATATGGAGTGCGATAAAAAAGTGGTTTCACCCCACCCTTCCTCCTTGTGAAATGTCCAGCACCAGGCCTAAAGGAAGGTAGAGTGTTTTTTAAATACAGACTTGGGAAAATAAACTTAGATTTCATATGGAAAGTAACACAAAACTTGAGGATAAGCATTATGGAAAGCCAGGTGTATTATGATGCAGCATTTATTATCATATACAGCAGTCTTAAAAGAGCTGGACAGCTGCGAAGGGGAGATCTGAAGGGAGTGGAAATTGTTTTGAAAGGGTTTGAATTTCCTTAAGGCTGGGCAGACTCTTAATTTTACGTATATTCCTTCCTTCTTCAACTGTGAGAGAAAAGTTGCTGAGATAACAGGGCTTTGTGACATAAAGGGGGGTTGCTGCTTCCAAAGATTTTCGGAAATAGGCTGTGGGTTTCTCTGCCTTCATTCCTTGTAACCTTCACAGCAAATCCATGTGCTAAAAGTACTGTGATGCATGAGATCAGTGGTTATTAATATCATGTTTTTGATATGAGTAAAAGTTTTATCTGGGGAGTAAAGTATGTTTTGGCAATAGGCCCCACACAGAGTAAATAATGTGACATTGCATCTCTAGTTCTGGCCTCCACTTTCTCATTGTTTGTCCTCTAATGGAAGCCCTTTATTACTCAACTGTCCCACACTGTGCTTTTGTAAATTACAGTGTGTAAGAAGAGATGCTTTGCTTCAGAAACTTCTAGATCATCTTGCAGGTTAAGCTGCTGTTGTTCAGAAAAAGATGTAAGTGCCGACTTTAGAGAAGTAGAGCTGTGTGTTTGGCCTTTTTATTAATTTTTTTAAATTGTAATTTGTCTTTGAATTATTGTTGTGTTGTATTAGAGCTCTTTACTGGATGGGTGTTAATAGCTTTTCTCATTATTTGAAAGCCAGCTGGATACTTGGAGTCCTCTTAACTGTTTTATGAAACTCTGGACACAGCTACCCTGCAGTCCCAGTAGTGCTACAGGAGAAGTGACAATCCTGAACAAAAGTCTATTTGGTTGTAAGTTTGCACAGAACAGGGTTGCAGAGCTGTCTATCAACTGATGTCCTTCTTTGAGGAAGGGCTGCAGAAAAGACCTTGTAACCCCGAGGGAGAACCTGCAGGCAGGTGGGAAGAAGCTGAGATGTTCCCCTTGAGCTTGAGATGTAGAAGGTAGAAATTTTCAGCCTTCCATCATCACTGAAACTTCTGCAGTTCAAAACCAATGCTTTCTGCTGTGTTTCTTTTTTACTGTGAAAGATGCTCTTTAAATAGATTTGACTGACTGTCAGGCTCAAAATCAAATGATTCAGATTAGGTAAGTGTTTGCAAGATTTCTTTACACTGTTCTAAGAGGCAGTCCGCTAGAGCTTTATAAAAGCCATGAGCATTTTGGATGAGGAAGCTGGAGAACTTCAACACCATTTATCTACTCCCTACCACCAGAAGAGCTGGTAGGATCTTGGGGATGAGTTTCTTCTCCAAAATCATACAGATTCACACATTGAAGCGTTTACTGTGTTTTGAAAGTTTCTTCGGGAATATAAGTAATAAACAGTAAATTCTAGACCTGTGCTTTTATTTAATAGTGTGATAAATAATTGATGGTTTCTGCCATACCTAGTGCTAAATGGAAGCATCTCCTTTCCTAAACAGATTGTTCTAACTCAGGCATGTACCTGGAATGGGGGTTCAAGCAGAAGCCTAAGATGTTTGGAGAGACATGAGACTGCAGTAAGAGAGGGTTGTTATGTTTCCCCTCTCCCTTAAAATGAACAGTGATAGTGGGACCTTGCCAGAGAACAAAGGATGCAAGTTGAGATGTTATGTTTCTATGTGATTGATTTAGCAAGGGAATATGGAGATGAACAGGGTCCTGAAATCTGCTGTGTAACATCTTGTAGAGTGCTGTGTGGGCAAAGGACAGACTTGTCTTTCCTCAGGCCAGAAGTATGTGCTGAACCATGGCCAGCTTTGCTTTGGGGTTATGTTGTTGGAGTGATGTCCTGTGTCTCTATTGTCTGCTGAGACTGTCTCAGTGAATGGGAGCCCTCACTGCTTCTTGAAGAAAGCTGCTGCCAAACAGCATGAATTGATGGGAAGAGCTAGAATGTTGGGTTTACTTTTTTATTATATTCTCTTCATATATTTTTAAAATTTCATTTACTCCTTATTTGTATAGCATTATTTAACATGAGTAGTTATATAATGTAGGTTTTTTAGAGGTTGGCGCAGTGTGAACCTACCTCCAGAGATCTGATTTTGTCCTAACTGGGTAGTTACCAGCTTGTGTTTTCTGCTTGTTCTTAGCTTTGCAAGGGCTATGTAGCCAAATGAGCAAACCAAACTTGCTCCTGTGAGTGATCATGGCCAACATGTGGTAAGAAGTCAGTCCTGCTAAGCCTGTGCAGATGCAGTGCAGGTACTAAGCTTGCACAGTTACTGCAAGTGTTTGGGCCAGCTTGAAATAGTTGTGCTGCAACAACAGATGAACTGCAAAGCCTCTAATCTTGATTCTGGTTCCAAGACAATCAAAATGAACTAAGAAAACTTATTCACTTTGTCATAACTGAGACAGCTTGGCTCAAAAAGTACTTAAAAGTTCGTTTTACAGCCTATGTTGAGAGCAGAATTTTGTTTTGAACTTGAAATCCACTGAATAAGTGCTGCTCTCAGCTGTGCATTTTGGGCATGTTTTGGATTACATTTTTCATTTTTTTGTGGGTGCTGCAGAAAGAAGACAATGCTTGGCCCAGTGGCTTTTGTGAGGCAGCACTGCCTGTCTCGACTCATTCCATGCAGCATTCTGCTGCGTCTCTGTGGTGCGCGCTTAGCCATTGCACATATTGCAAGTGGTGCTGGTTTACAGAGATCCCTAAATTGTTGCTTGAAACTGAATTAACTCACACAGTATGGTTGGCTCATGGTTCATTAAGGGATTGAGCAAAGAAAGGGGGCTGAGGCTGAAATTGCTTTGAAATGAATCCCATGTAGGTTCAGCGCTCAGGAATGTTGTGCGACAGGCATGGTAATAGTCTGTGTCTGCAGGCTTGCAAGCACATCTAAAATTTTGCATGGCATAGTTGCAGCCAAGAAGACTATTCATCTGTATGAAGATACTAGTCTGCCTTACAGCAACGATGAGACTTCATTAATATTTGTAGAATGAATTTAACAGAAGTACAAACAAAATATTACTAGAAGGGAATGTGCTAGGCTGCTGTAACCCATTTGCAGGTTGAGGAAGTTCTTTCTGTGTTTTCATAGGAGATGAAGAATTTTTAATTGTAAGGAAGGTGAAAAATGTACCTTCACAGATACCCGAGGTATCTTGTAGGGTATTATTCTCTTAGTTATTTTTTGTTGATGCACAAACTCTACATATGTCTGTTTTGTTGTGACTTCATGCTGCAATTAATACTTGAGTACATTTGGATTAGAATCATCTTGCTCATGCTGGCCATAATACTTAATTTCAACTGTTATTATGTGTATTAAAAATGGGATCGTCCTAAATGTCATTGGGAATATCCCTGGAAAATATTATTCAAGTTTCTGTTAAGTATAGGTGGACTACGCTTGTGAGAATTTAAAAAAAAGTGTTTTGCCATGAATCTTGTAGTTTCTGTTTCTAGGGATTTCTTAAATAATGTTTTTGAGGTTTTTTTGCATTTCCTGTGATGAGGGAAAAGTCAACTTGCAGTGGGAAGAGCAGTTCCTATTGAATAATTTTGCTGGCTTCTTCAGAAGCATCTATGTCTTTTGGAAGGTATTGTATATCCCATGTACCTAGATTAAGTGGCATTTTAGAGA
The DNA here is from genome assembly GCA_013396655.1 of Campylorhamphus procurvoides. Taxonomy (NCBI): domain Eukaryota; kingdom Metazoa; phylum Chordata; class Aves; order Passeriformes; family Dendrocolaptidae; genus Campylorhamphus; species Campylorhamphus procurvoides. The sequence goes on from WBMV01005715.1 coordinate 1,016,095, forward strand.
TAGACAGAGTTTCTGATGAAAGTTTGGAGACTACTTTTGTTCTGGAAAGAGCTGTGGGTTGCTGAGTCAGGGATGACTCTTGTGCCTTTGTCTTCTTAGCCTTTCACCTTCTTGCAAAATCCCAGTTCTAGGGTGGACACTGTGCCAGCATGTATTCACAGAATCACAAATCCTTGTACAACTGCTTGAATGAATAAGAGATATTAACAAAAATTAACACTACAGGATTGTAAAGGATATACATGAAAATTGCCATGGGGTTCACTTGAATGTTATATTTTTTTAGTCTAACTTCCTTGTTAAACCTTCTGGCATACTTCAAGCCCACTTGCTCTCTTACATGCTTTGCTTGTAATTCTCTGTTGTTTTCAGTATTTTTTTATATTTTTTGGGTGGAGGAAGGTTTTTTTGTTAGGGTGGGTTTTTTTTTTTTGCTTTGTCTCAGAAGATCCACTGTATTGTGGGAGGTGAGGCAACACTGGTCTTGGCAGAACACCACAAAACCAAGAGTGTAATTAAATGACGCAAGCCTTTGATTATTTTTCTCTCTCAAGCTTTCTGGCACGGCTGGGCATTCTGATTGCAAAAGGAGGATCAAGAGAAGAAATTTCTAAAGATCGTACGCAGAATTAGAAGAACTGCATTGGAGACGTTCTGCTTCTTTACAGCTCTTCGCTCTCAAGGTCTGGAATTGCTTCTTTTTTCCCTGTGAGGATAATGTCTCTCTCATCACCCAAGAGAGATGTAACTGAAAGGGAGCTGCCAAGGTGGTGTTTTGGTTTCTTTGCACCCTTACTAATTGGATTTTTCCCATCTTCTGCAGGAGGATTATAGAAGGATTACAGAAGCTGGTTTTTTGGGGTGTGGGTGGTAGGTGTTGTTTTTCTTCTCATTTCTGGGAACTCCTTGATTTGCCATTTGGTCCCTGAAGTTTACTGCCTGTTTGGAAGAGGGAGAAGCAGCATAACAGATGAACTTGCACGGCCATGGATTTCTTCCCTTTGAAAACGTTGTATGTGGCTGCTTGTAAAAGAGGTTTTTGCATACATAAGCAGCAAATGAAGAATAGCATTCCAGGCTGGATTTAAAAGAAGTAAACTCCTTGTGTCCTGGCAAAAGGATAAATTCTGTTTAAATTATAGTTTAAAAAAGATTGGATGTTGTTCCAGTTTTGAATTTTTTGAAAAGAAGAGTCTGATCAAGTCTAATACTCTGCTAGCCTAAACCTGCATTTTCTACAGCTGAAACTGGAAGATGTCTTGGAAAAGAAATTATTTTTCTGTGGGTCGGGGGAATGTGCAGGGCATGTTTACTCCACGAAATACCACCTCAATAGCACCCAGTAAAGGTCTCAGCAATGAACCTGGACAGAACAGTTGCTTCCTGAATAGCGCGCTACAGGTAAGAGCATAGAATAAAGCATGTTTCTGTCTTTGCCCTCTGTTGCAGTATTTTCTTAGGCTTGACTGTGGAGCAGATATAGCTGAGGCTGAGTATATAATTGTTTGTGGGCCTAGACAGAATAATGTTACTTTTGGAAATGCAGAGTAGTTGAGTTGTAAAACAGCTTTTTTCATTTTCAGGTTTTCCTGGTGAAATCAACGGCATATACATAGCCATTATTTACTCTTCTTCAATGTCTTGTTTGTGTAAACTTGTAGTATGCCAACCAAACATAAAAATACATGTAGAAAATTTATTTTAAAATAATACAATATTGCTTAGCTTGGAGTATGTATGTATATTCCTTAAAAGTAAATTTAACTTTTTTGTTGAACCAGTCAAGTTCAAGATTTGATAATACCTATACAAGATCTTTTTTATGTAGTTTGGTTTGCTTTCTAGCTGCTGATTTGTAGCTTAGTTTATCTTTTGATTTAGAAGAAGACCTTTTTCTAGTGCCAAATTCAGTAGAGTGTTATTGCTGCTATATTGTCATCATTGAAATGTTTTGAATGTCTGATGGTTGAAATTCAGTCATTCTGGCAGCAGTGTTTAAAACCCCTTCTCCACATCAGTTTCCATCCCTTCATATGGCTTGTCTGTGCAGCACAGACTGTGTCACTGAGTTTTTCTTTTTTCCTGTGGGCACTATCAGGTTTTTGACTGACTTCAGGCTCTCAGATAGCCCTCAATGCAAATAATATAAATATTTATACCTATGACCCTCAGTAGGTTTAATATTTGAGGAAATACAGGACTAGGTACAAAGAGAAGCTATAATAAGAGAAGCGGAGTTTCCAGTGATGTTCTGTATCAATTACCTTTATTAAGCTCTAAGGTGTAATCACTGATTGCCTCCCAAGACTGGGTCAGAACTAAGCAGATCCTAAAACCCATGCTATACATGAATATGAAAGCCTATGACTTGGCCTTTAGTCTCCTACTGAAACCCTTTTCTTCTAAAGCTCAAGAGAGAGAGGATACCAAAAGTACTTACAATCAATGCTGAATTTAAAGCAAGATGTTAATAATTTCATAAAATACATACTTCTGGGGCTTATCTTAATTTTTTTAACACTCAGTCTGAGATGCTCTTGAGTGTTTGTTGCTTGTTATTGTCAAGAATTTCTCTAAACATTCAAGATAAACTCTTAAGGCAATTACATAAAAAATTGGGCTCATTCCTAAATGTAATTTTTTTGTCTTTTTGTAAAGTCTGCAGTAGTTCTTCAGGAATGTTGTGTGTAATCAGATGTTTCCAAGGCTTATGTTGCCTCCCAGGCCCTTAATTACAGGGAGAGTTCGAGTATAAACATAGCCATGGCAATCCTGAAGTTTTGGGAAACTTTATGGATTATATTTAAAAACACATTGATTGAATATTGCATATTATTATGGTTTAGGTAACAAATTTTTCCAGTTGGAAGCACTTTTTGAAATGAGCATGAATATTTTCAGAGTGCTAAGCTTTTTCTAGCCAGTTGCTCTAGACTAATTCATCAGAAATAAGAAGTTTTGTTCCTCTCTTTGTGCTAACACAGCATTCAGGCAGACACATGTCAGCCCAGACCTTGCTGCTCTGTCCAGAACCTGGTAAGACATGATTTAGGTCAGGGCTTCTTTCACTGCAAGTGTCTGCCTTCTGAAGGGCTGGTGGTTCTGAGGTTTACAAGGAAGTCCAGTTATTTTGAGCTGAAGCTCTAATGGGCAGGACTCACCACATTTGTGCATAAAGAGCTGACTGTGAAACACCTCAGGGATGTGTATTTCTGCTATTTTACAGATATGAGTTGGAATAGTTTCCCAAGAGCGCACAGATTTAGTGGTAAAACTTTATTATTAAGTGTGACCCTACCTGGTTTCCACCATACCTGTCCTGAGAGAAAGATATAATTGCCCAAACAGGTTAGGGTTAGAAATCTGCCAGTAATCATGGCCTGTAAGTGTACTTACTAATGATAATATTGGGCATAATGGCATTTAACATTGTACCATTTTTACTTGCAAGAACTTGTTAATGTATGTGCTGTTGGTGCTCCATTTTTCCAGCATTTGGTCTTTCTTCTCAGAAAAAGAAAGCTGCATAGGAGATGGAGGAATGTGAGAGTTTCAGCCGCAGCAGTGGATGGGGTGTCCTTGCCAGCTCAGCCCAGCCTCACAGTGCAGCTGCACAGCAGCTGGTGCTGGTTGTCAGCACGGGGGAGCAGTCAGGGCAAGTGCTGTTTAAGCTGGCACTACCACATGGACAAAGAAGAGAGTTTTCTAATATAAAAGTACGTGGCAAGAAGTTCAGAGGGAGGTCCTATTGTAAGTTTGACTATGGTTTGAAGTTTGAAGGTTACAGCTAAAGAAGAAAGTTGAAAGTGTCAACTTGCAGTTAGACAAAAGGCATTCCTTTTTAAAGGTGATGTTCACTGATGACATTAGTGTACTTCTGTGATTATTTGGCATGTGCAGTTTTAATCAGAGGTTTATGCAGTATTTTATTATATATATTCATAAAATTGGCTATGCCCCTTTTTGTGTTTCAGGTTCTCTGGCACCTGGACATTTTTCGCCGCAGTTTCCGGCAAATCACAACGCACAAATGTATGGGTGATTCTTGCATCTTCTGTGCTCTTAAGGTAAAAGTTAGAAATAAATTGAAACCCATTTTTAAAAGGGTTCAACAGAAATATTTATGATATTTGATTAATATATATAATCAAACTTGCTCATGAAAACTTGAGAGAGCAAAGGTAAATCTGATAGCTATTGGTCCAGGACACTTACAGTACCTGCCTTTAAAATATGTTCAAGCCAAAAAACTGTGTAAATACTGTCAGTAACATTTCAGATACAAGGACTGGTTTATCAGTGGTGTTCAGGTCATTGTGAGCCTCCATGTTGTTTGAAAGATTAGTTCAGGCAGTAAAATATAAATTTGCATATTTTTTTCCAGTTTACTATTTGGTGTACAAGTATAATGCTGGATACAGTTAGTATGCTTATCAACATTTACCTGTCCCTTTAGAGCTACTTTTAACATCAGGATGGGGAAGGCCATTTAGCTTTAAGCCTTTCTGTTCAAAACTGTTGATTATGTAAGACTAAAAGGCTGTTTTCTACTGTAAATATTGATGTCTGCATTAAATGGCTCCACTCTTTGTAGTCTCTGTTTTAAGAAACATCGATTCTGTTTGTGGATGCAGATGCAATAGCTGGCTGTCACAGAGGCTGCCTGGACAGTAAGATCAGCCAGCTCTGATTCTGAGTACTGCTATTTACTTGAGTCAGTTGTGCAATCCTGTGTCTCCATTTGTCTCTGCCAATTAATTTGTAGCCCTTCTGGGTTTTTTTGTGGCCTCCCTTGCTGCTTCAAACCCACAACTTCTTGTGGAAAAAATGGACATGATGCAAACATGATGAAAATGCCATCTTTCATCTTCCTGAGCAGTGAATTTGCTTTCTTAAATTGAGACTGAGACTTTTTCTTTGTCCATATTTGGATTGTAAAGTCCAACTAAATGTATAAATTAATTTGGGGACACTTTATTGTGTCATGAATTATGTATGCAGTAAGGAAAGGACAGGCAGCATATCTCATAAATATGGCAAAATAGTGCAAGGTTTAAATTAAGATCATCTGAAATTCACATGCAACATTTATGGTATAATAGCTGTCTCGCTGCTCTTAAGTGACTTTACAGTGCTCTGGTAGAGACAGGGTTGATATGAGTTATCTAGTGAGTTTTTGGACTGTTGTTGGGGGGTTTTCCCTTAAAAATGAACAGCAGAGGAGACTAATAAGGCATGAAATAAGTGGAGTTATATCCTTCCAAAGGGAATTTTGTCTCAAGACATATCTGTTGAAATGATGAGACAGGATGATATTTACAGCATTATCATGAGAAGAGGATTTAACAGTGGGCTGGGAGCAAGATAGCACATCCAAAGTGAGAAATACAGCTATCCAGACAAATCAAGGATGGAGTATTACATATATCCCCTTCCTTATAGGGAAGTGGCATATGTGGTTGTGATCTGGTTTCAGTTCATTAAGTTCTGTGGAATAAATAATTTGAATGTATTTCTTGGATCATGCCCTCGAGTACTGCCCAGTGATTGTTGGAGTTCTTTGTTAGCTGAGGTCAGAAAGAAAGGGATTTAGGAAATTATCAGCAGCGTAAGCTTTTGCTGTTCCTAGACTTTAACCTAACAGCAAGATATGTCAAGGAAATACCAGAGATCAGACAGGTTCTACCATGAACAAAAGTAGATTCTCAACTCTACATCAGACTCCTGGTTTTAATATAAAGATAATAGTTAAAAGTCTTCCTGTATGAGAGTACTAGGAAAGAGGGAGAGGGGTGTGAAAGGATATTACAAGACAAGAGGAGGATGAGCCTTTGTGTAACTGGTCTTGAAAGATGAACTGTGGACAAAGATGCATGTGTATTACCAGTACCAGTATGAGAGGACAAGCACTACAGTAAGACTGGAAAATGACAGGTTCTCTGGAGTGTATGTATTAAAAGCAGACATTGGGTCAAAGAGTGTTCGGTTTTGTTGGTAAAATCCTTGCTTTTGATGTCTTGAAGTGTATAGTATGCTATTATAAACTTGGAAGTGACAGGTAGAGTGGCAGATGTCACAAACTGCATGCCTGCAGCCATATGCTTATTTTTTTAAATTATGCAGCCTTTGAAAAAGTTGCTGCTCTCTCTTCTCACTCACAGATATCTGCAAGGATTTTTTGTTCTTGTTTTTTTTTTTTTTCTATCTGAAGTTCTTAGCCAGGAGGTGTTACAACCCTTAGTTTCCAAAAGAGCTATAATGTTGTACCAAATCCTCTACTAGTTTTGCACATTTTAGGAAACTTGCATCTTCTTGTGTGAAGAATTCCTATAGCTCACAAAACTGTGAGGAATGTGTAAACAGTTAAGGAATTATCCAGACAAGTATTTACGTATGTGGGCAGTAACCAATATTTGAAAAAATAAACAAATTCCAACTGGATCAAAAAGTTAGCATTTTTGCTGTCTGCAATCTGTTCTTCATGAGAGGTTGCACTGTTCTACGCAAGCCCATTCCAGAACCTTTTTCTCTGGGTGATATTGTGACAAGCTTCCACCTTTTTTATCATGTGTAAAATGATGATGTGTGTTTGAAAAGTCCCACCCCCATTTTTGTGTTGTTATCAAGTTAAATAAAAGTGAGTAATAAAGTTTGTTACTTAATTCTAAGTGAAATTGGGGATTTGAACCTCCCCTCACCCCCCAAGAAACATGAACACCAGAAACATAAGTTGACTTGCTTGCATGCAACTGAAAGGTAGCAGTATGCACAAGGGAAAGCCTCAAACTATGGAGATGGTCATATTCATAAATCCTTAAGCAGGCAGCAGAAGTGGGGAAATGGCTGTGTAAAGCTTGTTCTCTGCTGCCCTCTGGATCAGTGTTTTCAAACTGCTCTATTTTTTTCCTGCTGTATAAGTCTGTCTGTCTGGTACATGGTGTGTGTAAACTTGTGTAAGACATATGGGATAATGTGCTTAATGTGCACCTAACATGCAAGCATCACCAAGAGCGTGCTTTCTGTGCTCTTCCCCTGCCTTCTGTGCTCAGCTTTTACCCTGCCCCAGCTTTCCTTTCTGCTCTGGAAGCCTTTAACTGTTGTCCTGCCAGGGTAATGCCAGCTTAGCCTCCAGGTCTTTGACATCTTCTTTCTCTTGAATCTTGCCTTAGGCTTTGCTAAGATGAGGGAGAAGATGTGACTGGATCCAGTGGGAACACAAGAATTTGGAGCTCTATGCCATGCGAAAATCTCCCATTAGGGTCTGGGGAGAGGTAATTAGCCTTGCATGCTGTCAGGCGGATCTGCCCAAAACACATGTCCAGACCAAGCAAGGTGGAGGCAGGACATGTTTACTCCTCTTCAGAGCGCGCTGGCATGTTAAGATTCCAGCCTGGCCTGGCAAAGGGACAGTACTTCATGTCAGGGTCCCTTCACAAGATACCTGATGCCTCCTGTGTTGTGCAGAGAGGGTTTATGCTCTTCTCTGACTCTGAAATGTTTATCTACAGATAACATCCTCTTCCTATTGACTCTAGAGGAAGATAGTCTTCATTAAGCTAAATATAGTCTTTGAATAACACCGAAGAAGCTGTATTTTTTCCCTGCTTTCTTGGCTTGCCACAGCTGTTTCTAGGGATTCTGATGTCATGCACAGTATTTACTGTAAACGCTCAGCTAGCTCTCAAAATACTGCTTGCAATTTTAAATGTGCGATCACAGGACAGTGACGTCATACTTGATGCCAAATCACATTTTAATTTTGTACCACATTGAAGACTTCCTTTGCACAAATTCTTGAAGAGGTTTTAAAATTTGCTGTGCCACCTGGCTATGTTTATGTGGCTACAAGATGAACCTTGAAATCATTCGAGATAAACATTCACTGGTTATTTTGAAGGAACGTTGCATCAGTTATAAAAAGATGAGAGAGCTGCAGACTCTGTGCTGGAATCCCAAACACTATTATTTAAGATGTGACATTATTTAAATATTTTTTTGAGTACGTAAGCTGTCCTTACCACTCTGTGGTTTGCCTGCTGTAATGAGGCTTTTTGATTTATTGTTGATGTTTAAGCCTATTATGTTTTGGTTTATTTTCCTTTTTCTTCAGGATGACTTTGCTTTGGTGTTTTGTTTATCACAGCTGGAAGAGGGCAGGAAGGGGGAAATCCGTCCACTGTACTGAGCATGCCACAGAGAGTTTGTTCTCCTTCCAGGGATTGTACTGGAAGCTCCATAGTGCCAGGATACAGGACAGAGTGTTTTTTGTAGGTCACAAAGAAGAATGCTCTATTGATTGATAAATTCCAGTAGGGCTGGTCTGTTCTCTAATTTTGTCATGTGCAACAAAAGCAGGAAGAATGTGAATTTTCTGTGTAAAAGTGATGTGGTTGTCTAAGGTGAAAACTGAAAACAGTTAGATTTTAGAGTGCTTTGAAGAAGTGAAATGACTATAGTTGGTTCTGATTAGCCACTTGCTTGAAATGGAGTGATTTGTTATGAAATGTTCATCCTGTGGTTGAGACAGTAATAGGTTGGTTGCAAAGATTTCATCCCCTTGTTTTGTGCTTTTTTTCAAATCACGATAGCATTTCAGGGTAAAACAGTAGCCAACATACATAAATTAATTACTTTTATTGTTTGAACTTTTTTTTTCAGTTGGCACTTGCAGTTAACTGCCTGCCAAATAAACTAGCAGCAAGTATGGTTTCCTGAGTTAATAAACTGGTAATTGAAGCTTCCAAATAACAATTACCTGTTTTGATCTTGATCAAGCAGTTAATAAATTGTTACCTAGTAGATGTGCGCTTTCTGTAATTTGGGTTTCTTTTTCTCATGGAAAGTATTATTCTGTTTGATTCTGGCAGTCTGTATTGGGGCCTGATGTTAATGTTCAGGATATGCTGCGAGTACAAATGGGAGAGACTCTAAAAGAAAGGAATAAATGGAAATTTCAATTGATTGTTATCAGACCTGGAGGTGTGGGAGAAGATCCAAAGACACAAACCCAAACAGAGCTAGAACTTATTGCACCTTGAAGGTGAATATAACTTGAGGAAATATAGGGAAGAATGTGAGCTAGTGGAAATACTGTGAGTGGAGGCCAATGTGTTTGGATGGAGAAAAGTGATTTTTAGCAGCCAAAATTTTTATTGAAACAGTTTGCGGTACTGAGTAAGTGTTCATCAGGAGAGTGTTATGTTCTGAATGAGAAATGAGGTACTGTAAGCAAGAAAAAAGGTCCACTGAGTTGAATGGACTAAGAAGGCATGTGATTGAAATGGAGAGAAAGTTTTCAAAAAATAATACAAACAAAACCCCCACAAAATATATCCAAGAAACTGTTGGGTGACAGGAAGAATAATATTGACATGTTGAACAGTGAGAGAAAGTTGAGTGTTGGCCATGCTAATACTTGTAGCTTTTGCTAAAAGGTAGAAAGTATTAATGTAGGGAATACTAAGGCATTTTGGGGGAACATGATCTGCTTTGTTGAAAGAAATAACCACACCACTAGAACTGCAGTGATATCCCCATCCAGCAGAAACTTCTGCATAATTCTGGAAGGAAATAATTAGTTCTTAGAAGGCTGCCAAGGACACAACTCAAATCTACAGTGTATGAACACTGATCTGATTCAGTAGCTGTTGCCTGTTGTCTTCAGCTATCAATTTATTCTTATGTCAGCCTACTTTTGCATGCTTGATTAGAAAGTCACATGTGCTCGTCTATCTAGTTTTGTTTATTTTATTGGTATGGTTAGTTACAAACTGCAGATGTCAGTTTATCCCAAATAAGTGGAATACTTCTTTCCTAGGGAGGAAACTGATTCCAAACACTGTTAAAGATAATTGTGAGCAAATCTTACAAACTATGGGGGAATTCAGAGATAATGCAACTTGCAAATCTTTAAAATTTGAAAAGAACTCGTGTCAATCCCATGAATTACTTTAAAGAATACTTGCTATCTTTTTTTCTCTAAAACAGGTGGAGAGCAGCTTGGTTTATGATAATGAATGTGAAATTTAGCGTTATGAAATAGCTTCAAGGCTTTCACTTGAGGAGTTACATGATAAGTGTTCCTTGTCTCAAACCTTAGGTTGTTTTTCTTTATTTGATACCTGATCAATGTCCACTTAGAAAGTTTATATTGATCCCCGCACTTACCAAAGTAGAGGACATTATTTTGGAAGCCCACTACTCTGCAAGTCTTGGTTCTAATATATGTCAGAGGCCCAGCTGTATAGTAGTGGAAAGGACATGAAGCTTTCAGTTAAAAAACTGGGATAAAGCCTTCTGAATGGTAAAAAACCAAGTGAGGCTCTACAACAGGTTGCCTGGCATGGTTAACGAATTTCCGGATTTGGATACACCTGAGAGCAACCTGGCAAAAGATCTACTGTATAATTGGAGTTGATCTCCACTTAGTATTTGCAGAAGGACTGTGTGCAACTAGATGGACTTTGGGAATGTATTGGTCTTAAGGGATGCTTGCACTTCCTAATTTTATTGTCTCTGCTACCCTTTTCTGACCTTTGAAGATCTGTAGAGAAGGGGATGTGGAGGGAGATGGGCTTCTTTTTGTATAAACCTCAGGAATGCAGGATTAACCAGAAGGTAGACTTTCTGACTGAAAAATCCTTTGCTTGTACTGTTTGCTGTCTTGGCTTGTAGACTTACCAAGATGCCAAGAACGTGGCCTCAGTGTAGAAAGTACTGCTTTTAATACAGTATTAGTAATTTCTCAAATTTTATGTTAAGCTAGTTCTTTTTTTGTTTCACATCCTTGAGTTCAGTTACTGAAGAGTGGTTATATGAAGCTTTTAGCAGTGCCCACTCATACTGTTGCAACTGATAGGGATATGCTCATTTGTGTTGGAATGTAACCATTGAGAGAGATCTTCAGTGAAGTGAATGCACTGATGGGATTTTCATCATCTTCAATTTCAGTTGAAGAAATTTTTTAAAGAGAATGAATTTTGAATGTTTTGTATATGAAGTTCTCATTATGTTCCAGAAGCACTTGGAGGAAAGGTGTCATGTGGACTCGTGGGGCAGAATCAGCAGTGCTTTCCTGGTCTGCACGCAGTTGGCTTTTTTCGTACTTGTATATGGAGCAAATGTTTTAGTGATTAACAGTATCACTCATGGGCAAGACCTTAAATTGAGGAGAGAGATCTGACTTAGATAGTTTAAAGTGATGAAACTGCAGAAATGCCACACCTACCTATCTAAGGCTGAGAGACAAGAAAGACCTGTTCTGATGGGGAGCAAAGAACCTGTCTTGAAAAATAAAGGAGAAACAATGCATCCCCCCCTAAAAAAACCCAACCCAAACTCAAGGAAAACCAAACTACCCTGTGTTCAAAGTGGATTTGACTCCATTTGAGCTGGTTTTAGGACTTCTATGAGCAGCACCGTGTTCCATCATGTTCTAAACTGCACTGTGCTATGACATGATAAGATTTGATCTTTATTAGATTAAATGCACAATTACTCACTAGTTTTAAGGCTTCTTTTTTTTTCTTGTAATCTAAATAAAACTTTACCATTTTGCACTATGTCATTAAAAATTTGAGGAAGCATTCGTCCATATACTACTGGAATCTTTTACTTCCTGATTTTTGCTTTCCTCACAGAATTCCTTGACATTACTGAATTATTTTTTGTTCTGTGGTAGCTATGCTGTTTCTTTAAAGATGAAATTTAACAGAGAATTTCAGTTTGCTTGTTGCTTGCTTCTCCTTTTACTTAGTTTAGAGCCTGCATTGATGCTCACCCCACAGAGGTGCAGAGCCCTTTTAGGGCTCTTGTTGAAGCAAACCAGGTCCCATTCGGCAGTTCCCAGCAGTGAGGTTGCAGACCAGTCACTAGGCAAGTGTCTCGGTTTCCAGATCTGTGAAGTGAGATTGATGATAACCAGAATAAACACATTTCCAGAGCACAGTTGTGAATATTTTCAAGTGCTTGTAAGTTACTTAATGCAAAGTGCCAAAGCAGGATGGTGTTACATCTTATTACCTTTTTTTTTTTTGAGGTTCACTGAAATGAGAAAATTCACCAATGAACCATGAAACTTGTTCAGTTATCAGAGTGACAGAAATGGTAGTTGTTTTAAGTGCAGAGACTTTGTCATTCTTTCAGATTTCATGTACATACATATAAAAGGAACTGAGGAGAGATATTGTCTGTAATTCATGAAGTATGAGACTCATTGCCTCATATCCTTCTCTTTGTTACCACTTTCCTCATGATTATTTGATACTCTAATGAAGTCACTGTTAAAAGAGCTGTGGGCTTCAGCACAGTGGGCCCTCACCTGTGAATGAGCACCATGAGGACTCACAAAATAAAAGTAGCAGTAAAGAGAGATGGGCATTTTACCTCTATCTTAGATAATATATCAGCACTATATATTGTTCCATTCCTGTGGGCAGAAGTGGCAGGGGCACAGGGGTTGGTTTGCTGCCTGTGCAGTGACAGCTGTGTTCTGCACTCTTCCAGCTTCCTCAAAGCAGGCAAAACTGCACCTTCATTTGGCAAACCTTTTCCAGTTTGTCTTCTCATTTCCTGATAAGAAACAAGTAAAAATAGTTAAAGGAGAAAAAGATTCTGTTTATTTTCAAATAATTACAGGTCCTAAGTATGCTAGGTAGAAGCTTTCTGTAATTAAAGGAGGAAGTGATACATGAATCATGAATCACTGCAGATTAGTATAGTTTTGAAAGAAAACCAAACAGACAAACCAGTTTGGTTTTGTCTTTATTTTACTAAGTTTAGAAGGCAGAAAAGCCAACTGGTGCACAAGTGAAGATGATCCATTTTTTCCCTCTTGCAGTAAGAACTGAGGTTTCTCACAATCATCAGAGAAATTGTGAGAAAAGCTTTACAGGAAAGGATGAGCATAATTTTGAGATTGATGTTGATGACACTTGTCATGTGAAATGAGGTAGAAAGTGGAGGGGTGATGGAGACAGAGTGACCCAGTATGAAAATAAGTGTAGAAGTTTTTTACTGAAACTGAGGATCTTGCATAGAATTCCGTTCCTGTTTTTTGTAGGAAGGGCACAGTGAAAGTTAATAACTGTTCAGAATATGTTTTGGCTATTTCACACACACACAAAATAAATGTGGGCTTTTAATCAGTTGGGAACATGTACTGAACTTTCATGCATATAATCCCTGCTTTAGACAATAATGTGTCCCTATAGAACTACTCATCCTTGCAAATGGTTACCCAGGTGATGTGTAAGTTATGAAAATGCAGGTTTGTGGCAGCAAGTGAAGAGCTGGCTATACATAGGAACTACTATTTCTATTTGCTTTGTGCCTTTTCCCTTCAACATTCTGACACAGAAATCTTTAATTCTCACCCACTCGGACTTATGGAAGGTAAATTCCTTAAAGTATGCAAGTAGCAAGTTGTTGCTGTTCGAGGGCTAAAGTGTTTGAAAAGAGTTGCTGAAAAGAGAAAAGAAGGTGGCATGTGTAAGAAGAAAGTTACTGAGCTGGAAGTGAGAAAGTTAACTGGAAAAGGAGAAACAGGAATAAAAGTGAGGAAGTTTTAGTGGTCATTGTATTTGTTTCAGGAATCAGATTTGAAAGAAGATCCATGGGGGATTGACAATGAGAGAAATTTATTCCTGAGCTTTCCACCCTCTCTTTGGATATGTGAAAGAAAAGGAAAAAATGCACGAAGGTGCATATGATTTCAAAGGAGTAACTTTAGGATTTTCTCTTGTAGTCCATATACAAGTATCCACGCGTTGCTGGATCAAAGCGAGTTAAATGTTTGCTGTTTGTTTTCAGATAACTTGAGTCATATTTTGAAAATATAGTAACTTAACTATCTTTTTTGGTTTTTTGCTAGGGTATCTTCAACCAGTTTCAGTGTAGCAGTGAGAAGGTACTGCCTTCTGATGCCCTGCGCACTGCCCTTGCAAAGACATTTCAGGATGAGCAACGCTTCCAGCTGGGCATCATGGATGATGCTGCTGAATGTTTTGTGAGTATAACTGAAAGATGTGGCCTTCCACTACCCAATCTTTAATTTTAATCCCCTTTATTTTTTTCTCCTCCATTCCTCCTTTCAACAAATTGCAACAGACGTTGCATGTGTGGCCTGGAAAAGTCCACAGAGAGATCCCTAAGCTATTGATTTGGAAATACCAGTATTAACCATTTTTACAGTTACTTTTGTGTGCACTCTCAAGTGTGTCTTAGATATGAATTGTAAAAAAAATTGCACTGCAAGAAAGATCCAGGATTCTAGTTTTAAGAATTACCTCAAAAGGGTGAAAGGACGTTTTGTTTGCCGTTCTGAAATCATGTTTTCACAGGAAAATTGTTCAAGGGAAATTGTACAAAGTCAGAGCTGTTTTGCCTAATAGTTAATCTTGACCTGTTTATTGTAGGCCTGTAAACCATCCAGACAGCCAGTTGTGATAGTGAAAACTGTGCTGCTCAAAGAGGTGTCAGTAGGCTTATGGTACCCACAGATTAACCCTGGGAAAGGTGGGAGGAGAGAATGTCATGGGAGAAGAGCCCCTGGGAACTTTAAAACAGATGGAGTTGTATGAAATAATGTCTAGAAAATGTTCAGTGCTTTTGTTTCATACAGAATTTAGTCTGCCTCTTCATTTATTAGTTCTCCCTCTTTCTGATAGAATGTAGATTATGTGCCATATTTCAAAGCCCTTGTGGAATGTAGAAGGTGATTTGAGTTACTTTGTATTGATGAGGAGAAGTTAGAGTAAATCCAGTGATTTTTAAAACTTCAGAGCTGCTCTGCCTGTTACATTTGGTCAAATCCATTGATGCTTGAGAATTGGACAGAAAAATCTTCAGCAGTGCTAGTAAATAAAATAAGCTTGATGTTGCATTTCAAATCAGAAGTGGAGGCCATTTTCTTTTATGTCAAAGAAATACCAACTTCTTTGTTTTTGAAGCAACTTTGATAAACATGCAGGAGCCTTCTGTCTCTGTAAATAACACAACATTATTGCATCTGACATGCTTTTGTAATTTATGTCTTAACTTTTCCCTACATTTGAAATTATCTAATGCTTTTTTTGCTTTTTCTTCTTTGGCTAGGAAAACCTGTTAATGCGAATTCACTTCCACATTGCAGATGAAACAAAGGAAGATATTTGCACTGCACCACATTGTGTTTCCCACCAGAAGTTTGCAATGACTTTATTTGAACAGGTGAGGTGATAAGTGCTTAATAGCAATTGCCAGTTCTCAAGTTTTGTATTTTCATTCCTAAACCGGGCATTGCTTTGGTAAAGAGGTACACAAGCAGAAGTATTGCTGTGGAAATACCTGTTTAGTCTTGTCAATATATTATGTTTTCTTTCTCTTCAGTGTGTTTGTACCAGCTGTGGTGCCACCTCTGACCCATTACCTTTCATCCAGATGGTACACTATATTTCCACAACCTCACTCTGGTGAGTTGAGTTTTTCACAAGGAACTTACTCTTTTTTCGTTTTTTTTCTTTCCTTTTTTATCCTTTATCCATACTGGTATTGCAGTTTGACCTCTATGATCACAAGATTAAATGTCTAGAACATGATTTGTTCAAAGTTGGTGGAGCTTTGATAACTGTGATAAAGAACATGAGGATTTAGTGAAGGAAAAGAGCCATTTAGGTATGGATCAGTGTGTCTGCTTGTTTATGATTCTGAATCTTGATAACTGTAGTGGGAAGGACTCATACATTTTGAAAGACCTTAATGTGTGAGCAGGTGATTTAAGAAGACAGTAAGAAAATGGAAAAACAATTATGTTGTAAAGGACCTTTGGATATCTCCTGTTCAAAGCAGAGCTAGTTTCAAAGCTAAATCAGGCTGCTTGGGGTTTTGTGCCAATGAGTTTTGAAAGTGTTTGAAGGACAGAAGTTTCATGACTGCTCTGGGCTGCCTGTTCCAGTTCTTAACAACTCAGTGTGATGCTTTTCTTTCCACACATCCAGTGAGAATTTTTTCTGCATCTTCCGCCTCTTGTCCTTTCTCTGCTTGCCTCTGTGAAGAGTCTCATTTACATTCCACTTGTCTGCAGCTTTCTGTGGTGTTGCTTCTCAGCCAGTACTGCTGAACTGAGTGTGTTCTGTCCAAGGTGAAAGACTGTGTTTCTTTACTGAATTTCATGAGGTTCCTGTCACCCCTTTTCTCAAACCTGTCAAGATTCTTCTGGATAGCAGCATTCCCTGACTGCATATTGTCTTCTCCATCCCAGTTTAGTGTTGTCCGTAGACTTGATGTGGGTGTTTTCCCATTCATCCTCCAGGTTGTTAATGAAAATGTTAAATAGCTTCAGCCCCTGAGGAACACAACTCTTAACTGACTGCTGTTTGTTTTGATCCTCTGAGCCTGAAGGTCCAGCTAGGTTTCTCTCTGCATTGTGTTCTACCTGTGCAGGCCACACCTCTCAGTTTGGCCTCAAGAATGTTGTAGATGACTTGTTACCTTGCTAGAGACCAAATGATATTAACTGCTCTTGCCTCCTCAACACAACCCATCATATGATAGAAGACAATCAAGTAGGTCAGACATGGTTTACTCTTGGTAAATCCATGCTGGCTGCTCTGATCAGCTTCTTGTCCTGTATATCCATGAAGTTCATTTCCAGGGGGATTGATTTTTGTCTGTCATCACCCCAGGTGGTGGAGCAAGGCTGACCAACCTGTAGTTCGTCAAATCCTCTTTCTTGGGCAGATACATTGCTCTTGTTTTTTCTATTTACTGGAGAACTGCCCTGGTCACCATGACCCTTTCACTAAAGGAGATGGTGCACGGAGCAGTAACTCTGGTTCTATAGCAGGTGGTTTTACTTAATGTTAGAGGAGGGAAGTTTTCTTTTAATAGGTGGCTCTTCAGTTAAAAGTTGGTTAAATATGATTGAGGTAGGAGTCTGTTATTTGCTTTTTCTTGAAATTTTTTTTGGGATTAGAACTTTGTTTCTTGTCTGGTGTGTGAGACTTGTAGTTACAGAGCCTGAAAAGATGGTCACGAAAACTGCTAGTTGCTCTTCTCATGCAGATCTCTTAAAAGCTACCATTTTACCAGTGTTCCAGAAATACTGTAAAGCATTCCCCCTTGTGGCTGCTGCCTAATGTTCCATGGAGCTGTAGTTTTCCATTAAGTTCCAGTAGACACTCTGTATCAGAATATTATTTATTAGAAAAAATGGGGAAATAAGTATGTAAATGGTATTCAGGCTTTCATATGAAAATATATGACATATCACAATAAAACTTGTCATGCATTATTTTAAAAGCACCCATATGTAGTAGTATATTTATTTACCTCTGAAACCATTTGGAGCTTGAACATGCTTTGAGCACTAGTACTGTGTATGTATTACCATCTTTCTTTCAACTTGGACAATAAAATAAATTTTGTACTGTGCTATTTTTTGTTTGCAGTTTTATGATTAAGGATGTACTTTACTCTGTTATTTTACTAAGATTGTGCTTATTGAAGGGAAGCATTTTGAAGCAAATATTTCATTTTGAAATAAAGTATTTATCAAAATGCTAAAGTTTGCTTTTAAGATGTAACTTTTAAGCCAAACAACAATCTGTTTCTGAGTTTTATGTGTTTTCTTTATGCAGTATTATGGAAGATGTTGTAACTCACATTTAATGATGTGGGTTTTTCTGTACTACAGTGTTAAATATAAAAAGCGTTATGTATTTTAAAGTTCTTAACTTTAAATGAAATTTAAGTGAGAAGTATACTGGCTTAATGTGGGTTTGTGGTTTTATTTTATTACTAAACTTTTGTTTTCCATGCTTTCTCTACACTGAAGCAATCAAGCTATTTGTATGCTGGAGAGGCGAGAGAAACCAACTCCAGATATGTTTGGAGAGCTGCTGCAGAATGCCAGCACCATGGGAGACCTACGGAACTGCCCGGTGAGTATCCTTAGTTTTCTTCGGGTTTGAATTCAGTATCTCACAGTTACTCTGTGAAGGAAGAGAAAAATTAGTGATGGTGGGTGCTTCTTTGACTAAACACTAGTATTGAGAACAGGAACGCACATAGTGTTTGGATGGAAACTTAAAATGAATGTTTTCAGAGTTAGAAACCATGAGAACGTGTGATGAGGGTGAATAATTTGGAAATACATTGCTCCCAGGGAATGGCCATGTAATTAATTTCTGTTCAAGCCTGTATTTCTGCTAGAAGTACTGCCTACACTTGAGAGTTGGTGAGGCCTCCAAGGCTAGCATTACATGAAGCTGCAATCATGCAGTTTTCATCCTATGATGAATAAGGTCATCTTAATATTAAAACCTCTTACCTACATCTAAGTCTTCTACAGTTTCTTACTGTTTTTTTCATTTTTGTCTCCCACTGATGATTGGAATGGAAATTCTGGTTGATTTACTAGATTGCTGTGGGGAAGAGACGCTTTATGAACTCTTTCCTCGTTATAGTGTCAGAAATTATTATATCCAACTGTGAATTTGATCTCTGTAGACAAGGGAGACTAATCTTGCTATGAAAATGTTTGGGTTTTTTCCTGGAATCTTGCAGAGGTACCTCTGTGACCTGCCTCAATGGAAAAGTGAACGTTGCAAATGGACTGTCATAGTTTTCATCATGTCCCCCCTCTGTTGTGTTGTCCTCTCCCCTACTCCTCCAAAAGGAAAAAAAAGAAAAAAGAGTGGTTAAGAGTGAGGAAAGACTGGGCAGTCAATAAACACTGGTAGTTATTTAAAAAGTGGGAAGAAAATAGAAAATCAGAAATGTGGAACTCCTATGGGTTAGTAAAGCACCTCTTAATCTTCCAAGTGCACTTCTTGTATTTATATCAATACTGACCTAATTATCCTGTCTCAGATGGAATGCTTGAGGTGCCCTGTAGAACCACTCAATTTTAACAGCAAAGCAGCACCTTGAAGGTTTTACTGACACTATCATATAAAGCATGGATCTCTGTAAATGCAATTTTCAATCTAAGGTTCTGGTCAAAAGGAAGTGAACTTTCCCTCCAATTCCAAAGAATGTTATTGGGATCCTTCATGTATAGTTGCTTATCTTTTTTTAAATAAGCTTGGTTTTGTGCTGTGTGCAGTAGAAGTTATCAGTAGTATGAGAAAGAATCAGCAGTGTTCACTCTAAAGCTCATGAATGCCAGATAGCCTTGACAGCACACCTCATCTGTGGCATGAGTAGCTCATACCTTGACACTGAGCAGATTATATCTGCTGTGTTTCACCACCACCTCTTTGGAAGCTGTACTTCTGAAACTCACACTTGTTAGTGCCTTGCCCTAACATTGTAATAAGATAAGGATTATATTCAGTGTTTTGTTTATTTTATATCCTCAGAGTAACTGTGGGGAAAAGATCCGTATTCGTCGTGTGCTGATGAACTCTCCACAGATCATCACCATCGGTTTGGTTTGGGATTCAGACCACTCTGATCTGGCTGAGGATGTGATTCACAGTCTGGGAACTTGCCTTAAGCTGGGAGATGTGAGTTTTTTGTATTTTGGCACTGCCTATAAAGACAGTCTTTCTCATGGTAGTCTATAGTAGCAAATTGAGGAAAATATGAAGTCTCCACCTTTACTTTTTCAATGTCCATATATATAGAAATAGAGGGCAGAACCAAGGATATGTCTCTGAATACCTTAGAAAACCTGTGAACTGTATGTTTTTGAGTTTCCGAAGTGTCTGAAAATACAAGAATATTTTGGAGTGAAAGGACGTTTTGGATTGGGGTTGTGCTATTTCTATGAAAATACATATGTGGTCTTACATTTTGAAGAACAGAAGTTCATTTCTAGTTATTTTGAAGGTAAAATGTGGTTGGTGGTATTTGCCTTTTTTTTTTTAACTTTAGCTCCTCTTTTTATTGAAATGTGTTATCATAACACTTAAGAGCTATTTGTAACTGAGCAGTCTCTGAGAGAAGGTGGCTGGCACTGTGTGATTGAGTGACAGACTGAACTATATAGGATCTAGAGGTTTGTCCTCTGGAGGATTCGCTTATTCTGCGTTAGCTGAATTAGAGCTTTAGAGCTGAATTATTGGTATACCAAATTGCAGCTGTATCCTGCTATAGCATTGAGATAGTAAATAAAATAATATAGACATATACACACGTATTAAAGAATGCATTGACCAATGCACAATATACTAAAATCAGTGTGAATTGATGAAAATGTGCTTTTGAAACATTGTGGCCCTTGCTTAACAAAGCAGTAATGCACTAAAAAAATAAGACCTATGCATTTTAAAATCCATAAAACTCAATTAAATGGAAAAGATTTTTTTCTGTGTGCTGAATTCTTTTGACCTGTCAATGTCTTCATCTTTTATATGATGCTGTCATAAACTAGCCCTTGCTAAAGTTAGAATAAATGCCAGCTGTTTACTGTCCAAACCCCTATGTTTCTACAAAGAGGAGTGAGTGTTCTGAACAGTATTTGATACAATCAGCAAGCATGAGACAGATAATACAAATTTTTGAAAAATCCTGGAAAAGGTCTTATATAATTTTTCTAAATGTCTTCAAGTACAGCCACAGACTCAAAGTCTTAATTTATGAGCATCTGGTGAGTTGGTCAGAATCTGTTTCTGGTCTGTCTCTCTGTGTTTGATTGAACATTGCCTGTTAACTTATTTATTGCCTTGTTTTTTCTATCTTTTGAATTAAAAACCCAACACCTCTCTCTAGTACTTTGAGGTGTTTGAACATAAATCAATATGTAAAATTCTGGGCATTTTATTAATTTTTCCTTTCATTTTTCTTACCTCTGTTCTTGAAGCTCTTTTTCAGAGTAACTGATGACAGAGCAAAACATTCAGAGCTCTATTTGGTTGGAATGATCTGTTACTATGGAAAACACTATTCAACCTTCTTCTTCCAAACTAAAATCCGCAAGTGGATGTACTTTGATGATGCTCATGTCAAAGAGGTGAGGAAAAAAATGTTTAGGAAAATAATCTGTTAGGATTTGTTAGCTATTTGCATGTAGATCAATACTGTTTTCTACAGATTTTGAGACATTTTTCACTGGTTTTCCACTCAGTAAATTTGTTGCTCCTTTTTTCTCAGCAAGGTGAAGTATTCTCAAAAAGAACATACCAGAAATCTCTGGTATCTATTCTGGTAGCTATTCTTCGTTCTGTTCTTTTGGCTGCCAGTTTTCTTTTCATGCTGTTGTTTGAAAACCTGTAGTTTGCTTGTGCACACAGCTAACATACATTCTTTCCCTTGCTGACAAGCAGTATATCTATATAGTGTCTGCTTTTGGACTCCTCGCTGACATATCGACATCCCTAGTGCTTGCTGCCAGCAACAAATTTTCTGCTTCTTCTCTTAGTCCTTTTTTTTTATCCTCTTCACCAAGCATGAGGTCCTTGCCATTACAGATACCAGTGCTGGGATGTTGGAACGCTTTTATTATAGCCCATTAGTTTGTTTGGCATATTTCACACCACTTCTTCTTCCCTTCTGGTCATGGAATCACAAAGATGAGAGAGGAAAATTTTCTTCTGTAGTCATGCCAAGCACAGTCTCAAAGGGAAAAAACTCTAGTGCATTTGTTCAGTCACACTTTTCTGCAGGAAAACTTTGCCAAGGATTGGTACTTCAGTAGCATACACATGTATGGAGCAAATTTTTGAAAGAGATGTTCAGTGTTTCAGATGAAACTTGTATTAGTACATGGGGAAAATGTTTGAGATTAGTGTAACTTTATGAATTACTGCCTAGCCTGTCAATGCAGAGGTTCTGTAACAGCAAAAATAGTCACCCAGTGAAGTATTTAGCTTTGACTCAAGTTTGCTGTCCTGCTGTCTCTTATTGTTCGTTTGTTAACAAGTTCTTTTTCTTTTCTTTGATGGAAAGTTAGAACATCTCAGAGGAAAAAAATCTGAAAGAGAAGAATTATTTTTGTAGTTGTATTTTTAGAAGGAACTGTAATTTGTTTAGACATAAGATGGTGAATTTCCTGGTTTGAGTTAGTTTGGTTCAAGAACTTTCCTGGTGAGTCCAGGTCAATGCTGGCTATACAAGGAGTTAGACCATGTCAGTGGGCAATCAAACTCTGAAAGAATTATGAGGGAGAAAAAGGGAACTTATTATAGAAAAATTATGACAGAAAACTTTTTTTAATTATATTTTTTTCCATTGTTATCAATTCAGATTGGTCCAAAATGGAAGGATGTTGTGACAAAGTGCATCAAGGGTCACTATCAGCCTTTGCTGCTGCTCTATGCAGATCCAAGAGGAACTCCAGTGTCAACACAAGACTTGCCCCCTCAGGTGGATTTACAGCAATATAGCAGGACTTGCTATGACAGTGAAGACTCGGGTAAGCAGTCTGGACTATATGCCTTGTACCTTCATGCTATAGTGCTGCCTCTGCAAAGTTTCTCCTCTTTTGAGTGTTACTGCTAGCAGGGGTCCTTATTGCTTGTCAGAGGTGATCAGAAACTCTGAAGAGGATTTCCAGTGTTTCATCTTTGAACCTCTCTCTTGGTCCAAGACTCCGTTGCTTCTTTTTGGGTAGTAATCTTTTCCAAAAAAGTTGGGAGAAAGAAACCTGGGGGGGAGGCATGGGGAAGTGAAGGACCTGGTGTGGATGTAGAGAGGAACAGTAACTGTTGACTCCAGTGACTGAGTTCATAAATTCATCAGCAATTTTAACAGGGAGGAACCAAGACCAGAGATGCAGGAACACAAAAAATTAAAGAAAGCTGCAAAATTAAACTCTGGAGGGAAGTTAAGGAAAAGAAAATATTAAAGTAATGTCATAAGCAAGTTCTGTTCTATGATGGTGTAGGGATATTGGAAGGGGAAGAAATGCCATTTTATTAAAAATAGAGAGATGGAATCAGTGCAGCTTATCTTCAGCACTTGGTTGGTTTTTATTCAGATAAGTGGCTCAAGAAGTGTGAACTGATTTGGGGAAGCTGAAGGGGGAGGGATTGGCAAACACTTATGCCCACAGGTCATGTTTGCTACGTCATTTCTCTGTTTTGTGTCAAAAAAGTTGTGCAGCTATAGATATGTAGCTTCAGAGGTTAGAACTTGGTCTGCTCAAGATACCAGTAGTAGTCTGAGCAGGTTGGTAGTTTCTAGATAGTCTTGGACATTTAGTCACACTGTTGGGGATTGAGGCCTCATTTAAAGAGGAATAAATAAATTCTGAGAAAGATACTCAGTTGCAGTCCAGCTGGGATAAAAATAAAGTGTAGGTCTATGTTTATATTGTAATGACTTTGCAAAATAAGATTGTAAACATCAAAAAATTGAAACAGAGAATATCCTCAATTAGAGATGGGTTTATAAGTTGCCAAGAGCAGTAAGGTGAGACTAAAACCAGAAATATAACCTTCCTTCCAGGATTTTAGCCCATTTATACAGCTGTTCTATGGTTTTCCTGGCTAATTGCTGCCTTTATGCTTCCTGGTCAGTGAATCTGTAGAGAATATTTGCTCTCTTCTTATTTATGTGTTGACAGTGTACCAGTAATGAAATAAATATCAAACACCTCTTAAAATAATGCAAATAGAGACACCAGTAAGATGACCTTCATTTCTCACTTGACAAGATGCTTTGCAATTTACAAACCTGTCTTCCTGTTCTGAAAAAAAAAAAGTGATGTCTGGAGGAGAGCCTTTAGTGTTTCGTATCAGCTGTGAACTCTTCATCAAGCTTAGGTCAATATACACTGTAAATTTGTCTTGCTGACCTCCAGGAAACACATAGATAAGCCTTCTGCTTGTTGTCTCTGCAGTATCTAATATTGTGTTTTAAAATGACTGCAGGAAGATGAACACAAAAAATATATCTATGAAAAAGTGTTTCAGATAAAATTCAGAAGGCTGTAGTGAGTAACCTGCTCTTTCATTGCAAAAACACGTGGTGAGTCCTCAAGGCTTATTCCATCAGTCTGTGGTGTTCGGCAGTGATACCAAGTTCTTGAGAGAATTTGTGAGCTATTGTATGTTGAACTACCAGAAGAATTCTTACCCTCTACATTTTCCTGTCAAATTGAAGTGAATTATTTTCTAACCTTGTTGATACCTAGACTTTTCTACCCTAATATACCTTTTTCTGAATGGCCTTTTTGTCTCTAAGTGTAATTACAACTGGTTTTGGATTCTTCAGTGTTATCAGAAGTCCACAGACCATAATTCTTAAATAAGAGATTGCTTATTCTTAAGTTGTTGATCACAATACTGTGAATTGATGTTGATGGCATCTGATTAATGCATCTAATCACATCAAGACCTGATACTGCAGATTTTGGAGGAAAGATTGTCAGAACATGCTGGTACAAAATCTTGTGAAGCTGAGTGCAAACAGCTCCACTTAATGTTTTTCATTTCCTGTTGAATAAAGGCTTCGGATTGCAAATCATTTTCTGGTTCTCAGTTCCACAGCACTGATTTCTGTTGCCTGCATTCACCCTTCTTTTTGTGACTGTCATCTCTGTTAACAAATGTATTTTGTATTTCTTTAGAACAGCAAGATTTGTAATGAGTAAGGAGGGGTGGGAGGAAGTTTTAGACTTCAAGACTTCTAAAGCATCCCTAAATAGGACATCTACTACAGGACTTGTTGACACGAAAAATGTAAAGTGCTTTAAGGCTGAGTGTTTGCATTTAAACCTAAGAATTACTTCCTTCTTTAATTTTTTTCTTCTTTAATTCCTCCACTGAGAAAGGAGTACGAAACTAATAACCTGGTATGTTAAGGAGTGTATACATTACATAAGTAAAATGACCATCAGTCTTCAAACTGTTTGGATTTTTTTACTTTTATGTACTGAAAGTGGTGGGAGAAGGTTGTCTTTTCCTCCTCTTTTAGTGAGCTCAGGAATTACTGTACTGAAGTTAAATCATGATGCTTCATTCTTTTCAACAAGGGATCAATGCTGGCTTCTTGAGAAGGAGCAGGATACTTTGCTTTAGATAATACTATTTCAGTATAAAGTTTTTACTAGATAAGCTTTTGATTCATAATGCATGAAACATGTTAATTATTATAAGTTGTAGTGTTGTTAGCTTTATTAATATTTTGTACTTGACTAATTTTTTATTTCCCCTGAAGCAGTGTATTTCATGTTGTAATTGCCCTTGGCAGTGTTGAAAATTAATGAACAATAATTTCAGGATGGTACTGATGTGTACTTTCAGTCCAATGGATGTAGTTTAATTTTGCATATTAAAAGGATTTGGTAAATTTGGAATTAACAAGGCGAAAGAAATAAAGGTTTGCAGAAGGACTGACACTCCATCCCCACTTCAAAAGGAGAGGGCCTTCCCTATAAGCTCTGACGTCCTTGAATCTGAGTTTCTATGTTTGGTATTGCATTTTGCAGTTAACTTCTTGTGTAGTTGACTCTATTTTTTAGCCTTTCTTGACTTCTATAACAGCTGAAAAAGATTGAAATTTGACATTGCTTCCTTCCCCAGGGAGAGAACCTTCCATCTCGAGTGATACCAGGACAGATTCCTCTACAGACAGCTATCCTTATAAACAGGCACACCATGAGTCTGTGGTCAGCCACTTCTCCTCTGACTCCCAGGGGACGGTCATCTACAATGTGGAGAATGATGCAGCTTCACAAAGCAGCAGGGACACAGGTAGCAGATGCCATTTCATATGTATGATCGTTATCATTAGATGAGTGCAGTGGATTCCAGTGGGGGGGAAAAATTGTATATACAACCTATAACAGAATAATGAACAGTGTTTACTGTCCTAAATGCTTTTGATTTGTAATGTACTGCTGGCATTCACAAAAAAGGCCCATGATTTAAAGGTCTAGTTGGCTTTTGTAGACTTGTATCTATCCAGACAAACATTTACAGATGTGTTTTTCTGTTATCCACAATACTATCTGCTCGCTCTGAATTGCAGTCTGTACAGTGCTGCTGTAGGGTTTGGTAAGTGTGTGCGCTACTTATCTCTGGGCAGTTACTTCGTTTCAGGAGTTGCAACTGTCTGGGAAAAGCACTGTCATCACCACAATCTCTCATACTTGGGCACTAAGGACTTTCTGTGTAAATGACTGTTGATAGTATTTACTGCACCAGGAAGCAACATAAGATAGCTTCCTGTCTGTGCCATGGAAGCAAGTTAAGTTGGAATAAGGAATGAGAAGACAATCTGTCTATATGTTCCTTTGGGCAGCTGAGCAGTCTGCCTGAACACTCTTTAGTTGAAAAGAAGTTAACTGGAAGTCTGGAGGCTTAGATCTCCTTTATTATTCAGTGGTCCTAGTCAGCCTGTTTCTGCATACAGTAGCTTCTAACACCACTTCTGAAAAAGTAGTACATAAGTTAAGGTCAGACTTCTAGCATCAGGAATAGGATCTGGTAAGTCTGTTTGAAAAGCTGTTTTGTTGTGCCTTAAATAGATTTTCTAAGACATTAGAGTTGAATCCGCAGCTATCAGTTGCACCAGAGTGTCAAAACTATCATTCCACTTTGTCCTTTCAGTTGCAAAATTGTTGCTCTTTTGCATGCATAATTGGTTCCTTTGAAACAATCTATAGTACATCAAAAGCTGAAAAAATTATTTCAAACTTGTTTTATTTAGTATTCTTTGCAGTCCAAGTAACTGTAATACATGGGTTAAGATAGCCCAGCAGTCCTTTAAATCTTTTAGCAAGTACTTAATGCTGCAGGTACTAGTCATAGTCTTAGGTAGGGTGTGAGAAAAAAAGACAAAGTTGGAGCAGAGTTTGAGTGATGAGGAAACAAAACATACGTTTATCTTCAGAGAAAAGAGGAGACAAAATTGAAAATGCTTGTGGCATATTGTTTGCATACTCTGCAAAAATGGCACAGTTTATTGGATTAGGTTCCTCCCTGCAAAACTTGCTATTCAGAAGTCAGCACAGAAGGAGAGTAAGGGGGATGGTAGCAAACATGTAAGCATGAAGTTCAGCATGTAACCTTTTGTTCTGTCATTTTTAGTGACTTTGTCCTTTTCTTTTTCTTTCTTCTCCTATTGATTCTATCCTGTGTTATTCCCCTCAGCCTAGCCCTAAATTCAGTTGTCCTTATCTTCCCTGACTCAGCCTTAGCTATAGTCAGCCCTTAGCTAGCCACTTGTCTGGGCATTTCCCCTCTTTTTTTACCTACCCAAAACCTTTCCAACTCATACAACTACTCAGTCATCAAATGGTGATCCGTGGGGCTATAAAGAAGCCGTCCACATTTGACCTGTCAACTGAATCATTCTGGGCAAGAGCAGGATTCTTCATTTAATGGCCATTTACTCACTACTCCAGCCCAGAAAATTATGGACACTATCCCACTTCGTCCTCCGGGGAAGGACTACCATTGGGTTTTATGGCTCCTGGGTACTTCAGTATGGGGGCAGAGGAGTGGCTGCATGAGCCCACTCTTTGCTCCTGCCAACCTGTGCTGCTGAGAAAAATGTGCGTATCCTGGCTGCCCTATTCATGCAACTGAGATTTCAGGGGGGGAGTAAGGGGTGTTCTGCCTTCACCCATTTGATTTCATTTTCTTCTCTTACATACTCTTAGACGTGCACATGACTCCCACAAAAACAGTCTTTTCCTTTGAATGTCACTGTTTGCTCATGAAGCCATCCAAACTCTAGAGGATGAGGTATTTGAGTGATACATTTAGCAAGATACACCTTTAAAGAATACCGTTGGGCACTCAGAAATCCTGGCTTGTTATTTTAGTGTATCTTAAAAGTGAGTGTGAGGTGTTAGCAAATATTCTTGGGCATTTATTTCCTATATTCATGCATTACATTGGATTTAGGTTTTGTTTCAGACTGTGCAAGTAAAGACAACAAAGCCTGTGTCCTGCAGAGTTTGATTGTTGGCATCTCCTCCATGGCTATTAAATGTCTGATGACACTCGGACAAAATCTGTACTTTTTGAAAGGGGGAGAAAATATTAATGCAAAGCTATCAGCCTTCATTCTAGAGGGCTAAGCTGGGCTTTAAGCAATCTGTGCAAACCCTAAGCTAGTGCTAGTAGCACTGAGTGTCGTCAAATAGCTTCTGTTACAATAGTTGGAGGATGCTAACTAAGCAATCCCTATCAGGTTGAATTGTTTAACTAGAAAAGTTGTGCACGCTGAAGTGAAACATAAGCCTCTCCTGTCTTTAGGGGAGACACTACAGGATATAATGCTGTTCTTGCAGTCCCTAAAAGATGTATGACAGTCCATGCTGTGAAGGGAAAAAATTCCTCCAAAGCACAGACTCATGTTCAGTCATGTAAATGGTACACATCTTTGCTCTTCACTGCCAACATCTCTTTTTACTTCCTTAATTTCTTTCCTTTTATATAATCTGCTTGTTTTTAAAGAATTTGACCACAAAATCACCCTCCACTTGGCAAACGAATAGAAAAGTGAGCCTTGTGTAGCTTGCTTTTTTGTTGTTTGGATTCCTTCCCAGTCATTTATTGTAGTATCTTTGTAGCAATTGTAGTTGCAGCGAATTGTTGAAGGTATAATTTTGTACGTAAAATCTGCTTTAAATGTTGCTAAGTTTTATGTTAATCTCTAGAGAAGGGAGAAAGCTCAGGAGAGCCAGCTATGTATAGTCTGGGGGATGTTATTCCACTGTCTCATAATAGGGATTTTTCTTTCATATCATCCTATGCAAGGGAAAAAATTGTGATATAAAGGCTAGAGAAAAGTCTTTGTAGCTTATTCATAAATTCCCTTCTTATCCTGCATCTCTGCTTGGGACTACTCACGTGAGTAAAGCCATGCGTGTGTTTGTGCTTGCAGGTTTAGGACTGTGAATGTGTGAGAACCATAAAATTAAGAAAAAGCAGTACTGAAAACTTGTGATGTCAAATGTTCTTAATTCACATTTGATGTGAGGAAATGGGGAGTAAAATGGGTGCAAGGGAAAATATTGGCACTCAGACACAAGCTGTAGTAAGGGAATGTTGTTGTGTGCCAGCTGATCTCTGTTCATGGTTTGTATGTGTGCTCTTAGCTTGTGGCAGATGTGAATTAGCTGGCTTAGCCTTTGAGAACCAAGTGAGGCTTTTTCACTGTAGACTAATGTAACTCAGATGACTTAGTGTTTGCTACAGGCGAAGAGAGTGTAGCTAGTTAGGGCAGAGCAGCTGATAATGTGCAGTAATTTGTTATTAGATGGCAAGTCGTTCATGTGTTTGAGTCTTTATTCAGCAATGTCAAGTAAGCTGTCCTCAGGAGTTTGATGTTCATGGTCATTAAAACTGACAGCAGAAAATGGTGTCCTTAGACTATTGGAAGACAAGGCAGAGTCAACCTTTTCCTCTCCCTGTGGATGTGTCATTAACCAGAGTCCTTGGAGGGGCTCTTTTATGACCTTAAAAACAGAACATACTCCCTAAGACAAACCCGAAAATATACGGATACAAAAGCTTACCCATACTTGCCAGTTAGCGTTGGAATGCCTGCAGCTTGTAAGGAGCAATAGAGTCCTGCTGCTCTTAGCACAGTGAACACCTGATCTGAAGGCTCTTGACATCTCTACTGTGCTCTTCTGTCCTTCCAGGCCACCTGACTGACAGTGAGTGCAATCAGAGGCATGTTTCTAAAAAGGGCTCACTGGGAGACCGCAAGAGGAGTTCTAGCCGGTCTCGGCGAAAAGGAGACGAGGCTCAGTCATCAGGATACCATAGCGAAGGCAAGAGATGTTATCTTATTTCAAGTACCAGAATGTCTTTCTGAATGTTTTTAACATCCTCAGTGTGTGCATGTATTTCACTTGTTTCCCTCCTTGTTCTTCCATCTTTGCCTGTATTTAGTCCTGTCTTTGCTCTTTGGTTGTTTTGTTCTGTTTTGTTGGTTTGATTGGGTAACGTTGGGGTTTTATTATTATTTTTTTGGTTTGGATTGCGCTTTTCAAAGTCTGCATGCAGATAGTTGAAGTACGGCTTCTGGTTTAATTGAAGTTATTTTTGTGGCTTTTGCTGTCTCCATAAACTGCAGGAGAAACCTTGAAGGAGAAACAAGCCCCCAGAACTGCCCCGAAACCATCCAGCAGCACCAGCAGGCTGAGGGAATTTAAAGAGACAGTGAGCAATATGATCCACAGTAGACCACAGCAGATTTCTCATACCATTCAGAATTCCCCTCACGGAGGAAGTAATGTGGATCAGGCAGAAACACGACCCTTGAAAAGCCTGTCTGCACACTCTCGAGACTGGGAAGTGGAAAGTACCAGTAGTGAGTCTAAATCCAGTTCATCTAGCAGGTACCGGCCAACCTGGAGACCCAAAAGAGAGTCTCTGAATATAGACAGCATCTTCAGTAAAGACAAGAGGAAACATTGTGGCTACACTCAGCTTAGCCCCTTCTCCGAAGAAGCAGGTAAAAGTTTTGAGAAGATTTATTTCAGAACATGTGGAAAGTGAAATTTTGAACATGCAGTTTAGGTCAGTGGTGAGTTATGTCTGTGAAGTCTGGTTTCTGTGGGCATTCATATTGCATGTGTGATAATTCTGTTTGATTTCTGTGTACTGTGTTTCTTGTGTAAGGAAATAATAAGGGAAGCATTGCCGTCTAACCTGCTTAAATGGACACAGGGCTATATTGCTAAGTGTCTGGAAGTTCATCCTTTGGGGTGGCCTTTCATATTGGTCTGTTTTTACCTCTGGTGCATCATGGCATTTTGACATGATGGCTCAGAGTATGGTGCACAAAGTACCTTGTGTGTCAGTGCAGAGTTGTTGTGAGGATAAGAGCATGGCAGCCAGTGATGGTTTTTCTGGGACTGTTTTACACCACAGAAGCTATGCAACCTGTATGTAGAAACTTTGTCCTCAGCTTTGGTGATTTTGGAGCTTGAAAAGAATTGGGAAGCATAAAGGAATACTTACAGAAAAGGTGAATGGGAAGAGAACACAGCTCCAGGGAAGGAAGGGAATTAAGTGGAGATACTGAAATCTGTAAGGAAAAATTGAAAAACCCAAACAAAATTTCTCCTTTGTCATCTATGAATGGATGTTATAGAAGCCTCAACAAATCAAAAATGGTAAAATAAACAATGTAAAAAATAGAGCATCTGAAGTAGATATGACAGAGTACTGGAAATACAGTTGGGTATACTGTAAAATTATCTTGTACAAAAACACATTATTATGGGGAGGAATGGATTTTCTTTCCAGTCTTGATTGTGACATCAGGGCAATATGGTAAGTTATACTAAAGGGGAAAGACTGAAAAATAAATTTGTTGAACAGATTGTTGCTTAATACTGCTAAGAATGCTCTAAAAGTATTGGGTTTTTTTCTACTTAATATTGTGAGTTTTACACTAAATTAAGAGTGGTGGTTCTGATTTAGCCATTATTGAGAGGCTAACATGTATGGATGTTTTTGCTGGTATTGAAGCTTGGACTACTGTGCTATATTGTTTTGTCTGGACAGGTAAAGAACTTACTGAGAATGAGGTGAAGGAACACACTGTACACGAAACAAGGTCAAGCCAGTCAAATGTCAGATACAAGCGTGGTGTGCTGGGCCGGGGCACCCAGCACCATATGGTGGATCAACATCCTCATCTGATACAGAGGATGGAGTCTGGCTATGAAAGCAGCGAGCGCAACAGCAACAGCCCAGTTAGTTTGGACATGCCCTTGTCTGAAAGCTCAAGCACCCACAGGTAGATTTCAGCAAACTTCACATTTTGAAGGATTGAAGTCTTAATTTCTTTTTTGTAGTCACATAATGGTATAGAACATTTTGCTAAACAGTGCTCCTAGGTGGTAATACAACTGGGACAGGGGAGAACCTTTTCTTTACAGTATATTGGTAGCTTACTGCTAGTGAGAAAGAAAAGAAATGGGGCTCACTTGAGCAAGAAATCTCTAAAATGATGCATCTGAAATAGTTGTACCCTTAGTCTATGGATTAAAAACTCCATTAAAATATTGAACTCTGTGCTTATCCTTTGAGTAGCTCATAGTCCTTTTTGCTTCAGTTAAACCATTGTGTCATAGAAGCCTTGTACAAAATGAGAAATCACATCTCATAGAGAAATTGCTGGTTTCAGACATACTTGCAATATTTGTATATAAAATTTTTGGCAATTTCAGACACACTTGCAGTATTTGTATGTAAAAACAAATAGGCAGCACATTGTGTTTCTCTTCTTGACTTAGGAAGCTTCAGGCAACCACAAACTGACTCTCTTTATGGCCAGAATAGTAGATTTGCAACTGTAAGAATCCATTGAGAACAACTCTCAGACCACAGTTTTAATATGCATTGCATAGTCTTACGGAGGAGAATAGAATTATTGATCTCCTTCTTGTTAATGTCCTCTTTGCCTGTTTATCCCTAGATTTTCCTGTAGTAGATTTCTTTTAAAATAAAACTAAAATCCAAATACATGTTTATGTGTGGATACCAAAAAGGTAGATAAAATTTCTCCTTGAGGAATTAGTAAAATGATAAACTATAATTATGCTCTTCTTGGAGGGACGTTCATATGAAGCGAGCAAGTGCATTTGTTCCCGCCTGGCGTAACATCCCAAAGTCTCACAGCAGCAGCATCTTGGAAGTGGAGTCTGCTTCATCACTTGGGAGCTGGACAAACAGCCCACACACCTTTGGGAATGGTAAGATGCACTTCAGTAGGGGTGGTTATGCAATGTAAATTCTATTGGAGTTGTTTTTTACTTTCTGGATGTTTATCTTCATAGTGAACTTATAAGGAAAGGGAAGAGAAACACTGAGGAACATAACGCAGTTTTACAAGATACAATTTACAAGATTTACCAAAGGGGATTGTAAAAATCTTTGTTGTAATATTGCTTTGATCGTGTTACTCTTGCATCTCTTTTGACTTAACTCATGAAATAAAGCTCTTTTTCCGATCCTTTCTTATAACACAGCATAATTCAGTAACTGCTGTCAGTGGAAAATACCCTTCCAAGCATAACTGGTGATAACTTAGTAGAGTTCTGAAAAGAAGCTCGTAATTCTGTACGGATTTCAAAACTCTCAGAAATGTGAATATTTGTTTACAAGATGTTTGGGCTAAGGCTGAACTGTTCTGCAGATGTATATTCTGCTTATGTATCATCCTGAGCAAATATTTTATTCCAGAGAATGTCTGAGAAGGGAAAGTGAGGAGCAGAGACACATTTTGAATACTGGTAATAGTTGAACTGAGTCATTGACTGATGGATTTCTGCTATGTAGGATATTGATATGCTTCCTTTTCCTCCCATTTTCATCTGCTTTATGCAATTAGATGAAAAACATCTCACTTGAAATCAATTTTACTTTCAACAGGTAGTGATCTGACTAATTTAACATAGCATTATTTACAAATTATAAGCACAGTAAGAAGCCTCAAGATTTCATCATCAGTTTAGGGTTATCTCCTCCAGTGATTCTCGATGTTCCATATGCAGTTTTCTCAGGTCAGGGTACCCAGGGGTGGGCTGTGCTGCAGGGGAGCTTGAAGCAACACTGTTTTGGGCAGCGTTTTAAAGTAAAATTTAACAAAAGCAGAATTTACAATCTGCAATTCTGTGACCTTTGCTTTGTCAGACCATTATATTCTAATGCTAATTTTATTCTCCATTAATACGTTGTCTTTTAGGGGATACTCTTAAGAGATTTAACTATCAAAAAAGGTTTGGTGTTTTTTTTTATTTTGCAGGTGGAGAGATATTTGTTCCTTTAAAGAGCGAACTGGATGAATTGCAGGAGGAGGTGGCAAGGAGAGCGCGTGAGCAAGAACTACGCAGAAAAAGAGAAAAGGAAATGGAAGCAGCAATGGGCTTTAATCCCCGTCCAAGCAGGTTCATGGATCTAGATGAACTGCAGAATCAGGGTAACTTTCTGAATGTGGTATATTTTGCAAGATGGTAGTGCTGAAGTTTTTTGAACCTTTGAACCTAATTTCCTCTTTTTAGTATGTGTCTTTCTCTCCACATCCACCTTCTGTTAGGGTTTTGTACCTTCAGTTAGTGAAATACCATCCATTTCAAACCTGTGGGATGTGAAAAAAGGTTGGTATTTTGACCAAATTTCTGCTTAAATAAGAAAACAAAGTACAATTCAGAGGAATTTTTAATATATTTGTATCTTTCCATTTTTACAGTGACACATACTGTTAATAGTATTGATATCTAGATTTAGCTATAAGGTTTAACCAACATATTGGAATGAGCAGGGCTGTTTGTACCTTTCAGGCACCACAGCTCCACCCACAGTATAGCTTGTTTATATAAACCGTTGTTTTGTTTCTGTTTGATTTTGGTAGCTTTACAGCCCTAAGCAATTCTGCTTGTTCCTGCTTTTGTGCTTTCCAGTCTTTCTCCATGCCCAGCTGTGCAGCCACAGCACAGGCATGGGGACAAGTAATCTGGCAGTTTTTAAGATGGATCTAACTGAAAATCTAAGCTAGGTTTAGGTTACATATCTCTCCTAAGGAAAAAGAATTGGAAAAAAAATTAAAAGCCAAATACTAAGTTTGATTGATTTTTTCATGACTTCTGGCAGGAAATGGCAGCAGAATAGGTTTAATTGGAAGGATGGAGCTGCAGCAAAGGGAACATGAGAGGATTCACATGTAATATCTTTGTTTTAGCCATAAATCTCCATCAGCCAGTAAGATGGGTCCAAGAGACGGTGGGATAAAGTGCACTGACCCAGTCAAGAGTGGACCCTGAAGCCTGCTGGAGTACTTAAGTGGGGGTCCTTGGTGGGTCAGCAGAGCCAAGAAAGTTGTACTGAACACTTGGGCT
The DNA here is from genome assembly GCA_013396655.1 of Campylorhamphus procurvoides. Lineage (NCBI taxonomy): Eukaryota > Metazoa > Chordata > Aves > Passeriformes > Dendrocolaptidae > Campylorhamphus > Campylorhamphus procurvoides. Next base: position 1,050,833 of record WBMV01005715.1, read on the forward strand.
CTGGTCCAACAAATGCATTATGAGGGCAATCCCACTATGGCTTCCTGTGTTGCCAGGCCTCCTGGCATCCCCAGGCTACTTTGTCCAATCTGATGTGGATAAGAGTTGAGGTGCTGGTGTGCTGCTGCAATGACAGAGAGGAAGGAGAGGGGCAGCTCACAGCAATGCCAGCTCTGGAGACAATTGTGAGCATGCTCTGCAGCCTTACAGCCATGCCAACTGCTTGGCAGCCAGAACGGCACTGTGCCAATGGCAGCTGAAAAGTATGATCCCTATGAGAATGTCTGGTTGTGGGAATGTTCTTATAATTTTTGCTGACCATCAGGGGTTTTTTTACAGTCCTCCTATGACCTGCTGGTTGTCATGTACCAGGGGAAATGGTTATATTTGTTTTATTAGTGTAGTGTTTACTTTTGCAATATAAATGCTAATGATGTAAAAATTGAAAAGTAAACCTCTATTGATGAGCAAGAGGATGTTGTTCTCTGCTTCTCCTTCCCAAAAGAAAATAGCATGTTTTCCAAGACATTATCCCTCTTTGATCTCTTGTATCAATTGGTAGAATCAAACTTGCTTAGCTTTTTTTTTTGTTAAAAGAAAGTAAAACAGACTAGTGTGTAATCAAAAAGAATACAGTAGAATGTTTGAGGAGTTTAGAAGCACTGACTTAAGATCTGGGAATGTCTTTGTTTATTCCTTTTAAATCTTTCCCCACCCCAGTCAGAGATATAATGCTTAACATTAACAGACTTCTTGACTGCCTTGAAGGCTTGCTTGTATGCAGAACATCAGAACACTTGTGACTCATGTTCCCCTCAAGTAAACAGCTAAATTCACACAAAGAAAGCTAACTTTAGTATTCTGGCCTTGATTACAAGCCTCAGTTGCCTTGATTTTGAAATTGAATGTGCTGCTTGATTAACTCACTGCTATAACAAGTCTTGCTTCTCTCTCCAGTACTACCTCTTCATGCGAGTTCTTTGGGGTTATGGTATAAGAGTTTGTATTGACATCTGTGCACATGGGTGATGGGGAGCAGGTCAGGCCATAGCATGTCATTGTCTACCATAATGACAGAGTGATATTCTGTTAAATATTCTGTTAAAAAAATGCCACTCTTAAACAAAGCAAAAAGTCAAGTTTTATTTTCTGTTTTCCCCTAATTCAAATGTGTGTGTTTCAGTGCATAACTCACATAATGCCTAATAGGTGACACCAGATAGTTTGGCCATTTCTTCCTTTCACAACTGGATGTTCTGATGCCAGGACACAGTTTCTTTTTTGTGTCCAAGGATGATGTATCCTTCCCTTCTCCAACACTGTTTTCCAAATTGTTGCAAAAAGAGTTCTTGACAGGTGTCCCTTCCTTCTCAGTGTCTTACATCTGTGTTTTTCAAGCTGCAAGACTGCTGAGTTTTTGTATTCTCTGTCTCAGCAGTTGAGTGTATGCACTGAACATGCTTCTATAAGTATTTCATACAGGCATTTACACTCATATGTAAATCTGAGTTTTTGTCCCCAGACATGTCAGTTGTTTCAGTTTGTTTCCATTTTGTACAGAAGTAATTGGATATCTGAAGAAGATACAGATAGTCTTTGGCAGGAAACCTAACGTACAGGGGAAAAGCCCTGACCTGCTGTATATTTTTTTTACTGATGTGTCTTGGTTTAGATTTCATTCTAAATTTAGTTTAATTCCTACTTCACAGAAGTCACTTGAACTGACTGATAAGTCTATACCATATTTTTTACTGATTTAGGGTGTTGAAAATCATAGAATAAGCCAGTTAACTCTCTCAACTAAAGTAAATTTGAGGGGAAAACATCAGTTTCACGTTTACTCTGTGGATGGCAAGGATATCAGGGTGCTCAAGATGTACTTCTGCTTAGGGAAAGTTAGGTGGTGCATTCTGGGATATGTGCAGCCTCTGCAAGACTCCGTACGTGGAAGAATTTGACAATCACAAATGGGATGAGGGTAAGTGAGGGTTCTGCAATGAATGAAACCAAAATGAAGGGTGCTGCCCGTTACAGGAAGGAGTGATGGCTTTGAGAAGTCGGTGCAGGAGGCAGACTCAATCTTTGAAGAGTCACTGAATCAGGAGCAGAAGGGAGATTGTGCTGCAGCTTTGGCTCTCTGTAACGAAGCTATATGTAAGTAACTTTAACCGCCTGAGCTATTGCGCTTTTGACAGTTTACTAATATCATAGAGTGGAGTCTGAAACGTTGAATCCATGAAATGGTCAGGTAGTAATATGGGGATCCAGATGGTCATTAGGAACATGCAGGTAGAATTTTTCATTTTTATAACCATTCCCATTTGGGGGTTTTAGTCCTATTCCTCTTCATCTCTGTTTTTTCATGTTTGCACTCATTTTGTTGTTGTCTCCAGTGCTAAAGTAGTAACAGCACTAGGGTGCTGATATGCCCTTCTTGGTGCTAAATTGTTTCAGCAAGCACCTAGTAGGTTACTCCCCTTGCCACTTGGTCCTCACAATTTTTCTCTGTTGTCAGGCCAAATTGCAAAGGCCAGTAAGCTCCCCTTTATCTCATGGGGAGCGTAGCATAGGAAGAAAGTAGCATCCCACTCCTGAGTCCTCTGGATTAACAGAAATTAACTATGCTGAACTTGAACTTTCATGAAGAAAAAAGCATTAGGACATTGAAGTGCTTAAATGCATTGTGACCTTTGAGAATGTGTGCTATGTGATTTCATTTTATTTTTGGTGTTTTTCCATTATGACTGGCTGGCTGTCTCACCTCATGCTCCCCTCTGTCTGTATAGAATGGCTGCAGACAGGGTGGGTAGCTCCTGTGCATTTGCATTTAGAAATTGGCTTTTATGGACTGCAGAATAAAGAGTGCAGCGTACAGCTGTTGTGAAAGCTCTATTAGCTTCCATTCCAGCAAGGTATATGCTGAATCTCAAATCTTAGCTGGGTTTTCCTGCACATAAAGGGAGTCCCAGATTTGGAGGATATGGGAGAAGAGTAGATGACAGAATAAAGCATCAATGTGGTAGGGTTGGAAAGAGCCTGTGAGAAGGGGATGAGAAGTTGGGTAAAACAAGTCTTTTTTTTATTTTTAATTTTATTTTTGTTTGGTTTCAATTAATGTGTTTGTACACCTCGCTAAGCTGAATGTGCATTAATGGAAATAATAGCATCCTTGTGAATTCTTTTGTGGCAGTATTTGCATGGTCCATAGTTTATGTTCCTGCTGCATCTTTTTTTTTTTTTTTTCAATTTTATTCCTTTTTTCTGTTTGTTTTCTGCTATGTTTTCTTTTGCATTTTAGCTAAACTAAGACTTGCCATGCATGACGCCAGCGCTAGCACTCACAGCAGAGCCCTAGTCGATAAGAAGCTGCAAATCAGTATCCGAAAAGCCCGGAGCCTCCAGGATCGCATGCAGCACCAACAGCCATCGCAGCCGCTGCCGCCACCAACCTGCCACCCACCGCAGGGCGGCACCGTGGCCCAGTCTACAAGGTAGTCCAAGCACATCACCTAGACCCAGATCTGAGCTGCATCTATGAGCAGTGCAGTCTGGAAAACAATAGTGAACTATGTATGCTTCCCTGCATAGTCCAAGTCCTGCTGTGTTACACCCTATTCTTCTCTAGGTTAAATCCTATTATAAGACAGTTAACTACCCCATTTTCCCCCTTTGCACTTTCCCCCACTTTGCAGAATAGTTCAGTGTGCATGTGTTTGAAACATGATCTATGACAGAGAATTGTAGCAGTCAGTGCCTAGCAGCCATGATGTCTTATGCACCAAGGGAAAAAATACAATAGACAATAACCTGGCTAAAAAAGTGGGGATGTGTTAGGATGAAATATGACCATTTAGAATCAGGAGCAGTTTCTGGACTCAGTCAGTAAACGAGTGTACTACAGTAAACATCTTGTTTACTTTTATGTTGGGAACAGCAGCCAATCTGTTTAGTACTCTGTAGTTTGAGAACTGTCAAGCACACTGATCTTTTCTTTCTAGTCCACTTCTCTAGTGGTGCACTGGTACAACTCTTGGATTCAGATCCTGATCCTGCCATCTTGACTACTCCTTCATTCTTCATTTTCTTTCTGTGCTTTCCAGCATCCTGTAGCCCAGCTTACCAGCCCTCCTCAGTGTCTCTTCATGATTCTTTCTTCCATACTGACTTTAACTATAGCATAATTAACTCTCTGCTGTAGCTGATCCTTTCTTCCTACCCTCTTTAGCATGCAGCTTAATCCTTCTTTCTTCCCATGCCATTCCCTCCTAACATTAGACCATCCCTATGCAATTTCTAGGCTGTTTCTTGAAGTGCTACTTTTCTTCCCTCTCCCCTTTCTTACATGTATTATCAGAAACTTAAATGAAATGTCAAATGAGAATCCTTTTTCTGTTCCTATTTGTAAAATGCTGCACACAGCTATATACAAAACCAGTTACTTTGCGTACCTGCCAGGCTGTAGTTCATAATGTTCTTTCCTTTTCCTGCAGTACCTGAATTACATATAATGAAGGCTGATTTTTTTTGTCAGTCAGGGGTCCATTAGATCCTCTTTTACAGGAGAAATGCAGAGCCCAAATTTTCCATTTTGCAGATTCTGAGAAAATGAAAGGACCTTTCTGAACTAATTTTGCTAGTGTTAAACTTGCTTACTGCTGCTCTGCGAGAAGAGCATTACTTTGCAAAAAGTTGTATCCAACCAAATGTTAATATTGCAGCCAATATAAAAAGCCCTATTCATAGCCAGAGTTCTCTGGCTTTGATACAAGTAACATTGTAGACAGTGGGAAATTTGCAATTACTCTCAGCAAGGGTGTTCTGCTACACATATCAACTAGGTCTTAAGGGTAACTTTCATTCTGTGCATCTCAAGGAGGAAACAAGGCAATGATCTTAGTTGCCTTAAGTTTTCTGTTGGAGCTATTTGTAGCCTGTCACTTTCTCACAGGTACATGGACTTGGTACGGTGTTTTCTGTCTGTATATTAAAATGCCAACTCAATGCAGAAAAGAGCCAAGGACATCTGTGACCTAGGGATATAATTGCACTGGTACATAAAAGAATGAAAATTATTTTCTAGAAGTATGCTTAGAGTACAAATTATTACAAAATAATAGTTGTACATTTAGCTTGAACTCTATTTAATGTTTTGGATGAAAGAGATCATAGGAGTGGGAAATTCCAACCCTTTCCTTCCATTTGTCAAGTCATTCTTCATGAAGTTGCCTGAAGAGAGGGAGATCTTACAGAAATATTGTCAGTTTGTGTTCAGATCACAAACATATCCAAAGTATTTTAAAAAAATATCTGAGATGTTACTGTTGAAAACGGTTGTTTTATTTTGTATAAATGCTATTTTTACTATTCTTAACAGTTATCCCTACCCACACACTCATTTTCCTGGTTGAAGTGCTTAGGGTGCTGTGCAAAAATACTATATAGAGTATAACTGTAGGAAAGTTAAACTCTTTAAAATATGAAATGGATCATATTTTTATGGATAGAGTAGGAAATCAAAGTTAAAAGCAAAGGAATAACATGTATATAGCTACTGAATTACTACAAAGTCTTCATCAGAATACAGTAAACAAAGCAAAGTGTGTTGAGGTCTGTGTCACCTATTGCACGTTCTGTACCCTTGGAATAAGCGTAAGCAATAACTACTGCTAATCATTTACTCTCTGTGTGTTTTAGTGAACAGACTGGCCCGCTCCAAGTACTGCTGAGCCAGGAGGTACCACTGGAACCCAACAAAGAAGTGGAATTTGGGTCCAGTTCTTTCTTCCACCCACCTGCTTCCTGCCATGAATTGCACTCATCATTATATCCAGAGTCTTCCTCCTTGCCCCCTTCTGAAAGCAGTCCATCCAACAGGATCTCTCCAAACTTCCAGTCTGCTTCTGCTGATTTTCATGACCAAGTTCCCTCTTTTCCTTATAGGCAAGGGTTGGCAGAGAGGTCTGCAAGAACTGAGAATAATGCCCACAATAGTGGGGGATTTGCTGACACCACAGCCACAGGGCCAAAAGACTATAGGGAATGCTGCAGTAGCAGCAAGTTAGAAGAGGTTCATAACATAACACCTATTTTCTCACCTCAGTACAAATCCAAGGCTAACACGGTAAACTCTGGGTCTTTGCCTACACTGTTTCCCTGTCCTCATCCTCCACAAGCAGCATCTCCTGCAAAGGACAGCCGGCACAGTCCTTGTTCCAAACTTGCAAGCTCTCCAGTGCGGCCCAGCATTGATCATTTAGGGGCCTGTCATGCAATGACCCCTGCAACTTCATCCCCTGCACAGCAGTGCTCCTCGGATCCTGTGCAGAAAGCAAATATGTACTCCAGAGCAAACAGCCATGAGATTTTATTACCCTCACAGGGTGAATATGGCACAGCAGAAGGTTGCAAATCTGAGGCTTTTAGTACAAAGGGACATGTTCGCTCCTTGGCAGAGCAGTTTCAGAAAATGCATGCAGTCTCCCAGAGAAAAGGTACTCATGAAAAAGGCTGGATTGCTGCAGTGTGTCAGGATGAGAAGTCTCCAAAGTTAACACAAAAATCTTTCATCAACCCTTCATCCTCTGGTTACAGACAGCTAATCCATCAAAACCAAGAAAGCAAAAAGCAGTCTTCTGAAAAATTACACTCAACCATGGATATTAGGGATGGGGTAGTTTCTTTGAAGGGTTTTAGTGGCCAACATGTTGCTTCTAAGAGTATTAGTTCCTACAGTGAAGAGCTATGTAGAAGAGGTGGACAGGATATAACAGACCCTGCACCCTACGTGGAAAGGCACTGTCATGATGGAGGAATGAAAGAGGTGGATGATGGAGCTACTAGTAGTATGGTTGCCTCTATGCCTGTGGACCGTTGGGTGAATGATGTTACTAGGTATTACAGTTCTCAGAAGGCTAATAAGAATACTGAATGGCTTCCTGTACCTGGGCGGAGTCCACTCCTTTCTGATCAGAGAGCAGTTGGAGATGACTTGAGCAGGATCCCAATACATCTGCATCCACAGTGGAATCACGACACAGAACAGGAGCTCTCAGAACTGGAATCCCTCTATCAGACTAGTCTGCAGGCATCTCAGGCCACTAGGCCTTTCTTGGGAAGACAGGACAGTGCTAGGTATCCATTTGACCAAACAGGTAAGAATGATGCAGCTGTTTTTCTTGGTTGACCTGCCTATGTACCCCACTATAGGTGAAGATACTTTTTTCCAGTCGATAGAGTTAAATGGGCATTAATTTGTGCACAGATGCAGAAAAATTCAGATTGTAGACTCTGGAAACATTCCAGCTAACTAGATAAAGCAGTGTGATAACACTGCCTGGGGAGGCTGCAGAGTAGCTGTTGGTCTTGGCAAATGGAGAGCAACATCTGTTAAGAGCAAAACAGAATGAATTGATCCTGTTTTTAAGTAGGGAGCTAGCTACTTATGTCAGGCTGCTGAATTTTGCTGTTTCAAAGTTCTGCATCCCTTGGAATTTATTAAACTCTTTCTATGTGTGAAGTTAATGTTTTCCACATATGTGAATTTTAACTGAATGCATTGGATTTGAGAATTTGATCCGTACCTGGTTCAGGGGAACAACTTTTAAAAGTGTTTGATATATGAGAGTTGAACCTGTGTTTTGCTAAGGACTACCTGCTTTAAGTTCTGGAAAACTGCTTGTGAAAGCAACACTGCATATACATGACCTGCACTAAGATCTGTAAGACCCCATGGATTAGTTGGTGCTGAAAGAAAACGAACAGATTCTGTTGGTGAGGTCATCCAGCTGTTGTTAGAGCAATTCAATTAGAGTCTGAGGACAGCAGTCTGGTTCCGCTTAAACTAATCTAATCTGCCTGAGATAGAGCAATCTTGTTTCTTCTGTGCTTAGCACAAGTGAAGCAAATTTCTTTATAATCTGTGTCATAGCATTAAAGCTATGAATTTTCTGGTTAAATACAAAACAGCCTGAAATTGGATGTGTGGGTACCAAAGTGATACAGTTTTAGCTATAGATGTATGATATATATTACAATGCATATACAAGATAGATTTTTGCCCTGCACCCATAGAGGTGGAGCCTCCCTTATTCCTGACAGTGTCAGACCTGGCTGTGACCAGAGTGAGTACTGCGGTAAACTCTTGGACAGGTTGTTGTTCAACAGCTTGAGTTTTCTCTGGAACTCTCTTGCCTTGCAGTCCACTGGCAGACCATTTGAGACATCAAAATGTGGCTGTTTCCCATTTGTTGTCCTTTTGGTTTTCTTTCAGAGTTAGGCAGGAACTGAATTCACAGCTTTGCAGGTGCTCCCTTGCATGGGCTTGAATAAAAAGGTCTTAACGTGTTCCTACTCACTGACTGGTTGTGGAAGTTCTTTCTGCAAATCACCAGGATAAATCCTAGTTGATTTAGTGTTAGCTGGAGCTTCAGAGTCCTGTCATCAAATGCTCTATTTCTTATGGTGACTTTTCTTGCCTATTTTCTCACTACATACGTGAGGGATGTGAATATGGATATTGTTCTAAAGTGAAATGTATGTTTGAGATCTTTACTTCTGGTTTGTGGTGGCATTCAGTTGTTTCTTCCCGAGTTCTGAAAATTTGTATAAAACCAAAAAGATTGAACCAATGCATCTGCTGGAATGAACTGGATGAAAATCACCTGAATTACGACAGCTCTTCCTTGCTTTAGCAGCATTTGCAAATGAATAGGCAATCCAAGTTAAAAGTTTTCTGACACGTATCAACTGGTTTTGTCAGACCTTTACTTTCAGAATTGTGCTGAAAATGCCTCTATTTCATTAGTGGAGCTTTCCAACAGAGTTAAAGCAGAGACCTGCTCCTCCAAATGCACCACCTCAATGCAGAAAAGGTGCTGTTATCAGCACATCACCTTTCTTCCTTTATAAAGTGACAGTCTTTATTAGGCTCTTGATCTGCCTGTCTATTCCATAAGAAATTTTAGGATTGTAACTGGTTGATAGGGATTGCACTGAAGTGAAGTAATTGCAGCAATTCTAGTTAAAATAAGTTTTAACTATTTAATGAGCACAACTAATGGCTGAGAAACTGTAGTGTTGGGTGGGAACAAGCAGATAACTGGGGAACCTAAAGCTGGCTTGTTTCATAAAGAGGTGAGATTGTTTAGGGGGCCTAAAGGGACAGAAAAATCATCTACCAGAAGGAAGTTGCCTAAAGTTACTTGGGATAAACAAGTGCTGGTGTGCAGTTAAATCATTTAATTCTTGAATAGTTCAATTAACTGCTCTCCAGAAGCCTGCTAAAGGGTAAGTGAAGCAGGCATAATATCCTGATAGACTGTCTCCCCTTGAAATTTTGGGAGTTAGCTTATGTATTAATGTTCCAAGGATCTCTGACTTCTTGTTCTGTCTGTATAGTCTGTTTGTCTTTGCTGGAGTCAGACCTAAGATGGTCAAAAATGTGTCTTAACATGCAGTCAGGCATTGAATTTAACCATGGTGTTTTCCTTCCCGGTGTCAGTGAACCTGAATGTGAGGAAGCTGCCTGCTCCAGCTGGCATGGGTCTCTCGAAAACCCCGACGGCAGAGATCGAGCGCAGTCTGTGTGGATCCACTGTCTCTTCTGTCTCCAAGGTAACGTGTTGTTACTGAAGATGTACTGGAGGGGGAAGGGCTTGGCCTGTGCAAGAAACAATCTACAGTAGGAAAAGTGAAGTACATTATGCAGAAGTGAAGGTATTGGGGTCATTGATACTAATGTTAGAGTGACTCTTAAGTGCAGTGTAGGTCAGGGTTAATTAGCTAAAATACAGGTGACTCATGCTCCATGTATGCAGTCAAATCATCTAAATTCTGGCCTGGAGGAACACATGCCTGAAAACTTTCAAAGCTACTGTCTTTGAACTTACTGATGTGAACAGCCTTGCATCACAACTTAAGATAACTGCTTCTTGAAGTTACAACTTGCAGGGGCACAGGCTTTTTTTTTTTTTTTTTTTTACTGTGTCACTATATATTTTTAAAGTGGGAGATAATTTGGTATTTTCCCATTCTGAAGTGACCAACTACCAACTGTAGCAAAGATTCTTTTTCTTTTTTTTTGGCAGGGGAGAAACTGTTTAAGTAACTGGTGACTGTATATGAAGACATGAAAGTATTTTCAAGGGGAAATGGCATTTCCTGTAATATTTCCATACTCAATACAGGGTTTAAATTGTCCTCCTTTTACAGAACAAAGGAAAAGAAAAAGGGAATAAACATTTCCCTTGCTAGCATAAGACTAACAAGCTTCCAGGGCTCATTAAATAATCCTAGTGGGCTTTTTTTTGTTGTTGTTATGAGAAGACTGTAGTACTTTATCATAAGTTGTCTCTCAGCTGCAGCCATGATTCTCTCTCCAGGGACAGTGCCTTGTAGCAGCAGTCAGTCCTTTAGGTAGATTTATCAAGGTAGAAACGTTCTGTTCTGGCTTTAGGTACTTAAAATAGAATGAATCTCACTTAGACAAATCAATCAGTGTATATTTACTAATGGAAGAAAGACTATAAGGAATAATATTTCTGATCACCAGATCCAAACAGACCCATTTGTCTTAAGTTTTTAGGGTAGTACCTCAATTAAGGATTTCAAAAAATAAAAGCTCATGGAATATCGTTGAAGTATATTCATTAGATTTCTATCCATCTCTTCCCTAAATTATTACACAAAATTGATATTGTGGAGAGCCTTTTCTGAAATGTGTGATATTGTCTGCAGGTCACATATACCCAAGAACATAGCAGGGAACCAGAAGAAGAGGAAATATACAGTGCAGAGAATTTCCGTCGCATTGCTCGCAGTCTCAGTGGGACAGTTATCTCAAACAGAGAAGAGACCTTGGTCTCTTCTCACAGTTTTGTAAGTAGAATGATGTGCATCTTTTCAAAGAGCCATCATCTGTGTGTAGAGTTGCTGTTTTCTGTCTGCATTTAGCAGTTAAGATGGTAGACAACTGAATAATAAGCCATGATGAAACCCTGTCTTTTTTGTTCTCCCCTTGGAAGAAGAACCAACTTTTATTTAAGTAGCAAAGCCATCAAATGTCATTGCAGAGTAGCAGCTACTGCAGCTGGTAACTAACATTACTTACCAGTGTACAAAAACACACAGTATAAACGTGTTTTTTTCAGTTGTCTTAAAGTATTTTCAGGAAAGCTTTTCATACACCTGTAATCTAAAAACAACACCAATACTCATGTGAAAGTTTCTGCTCTCTTGTGGGTATATTCAGCAAGTAGCATTTTGAGACAGTAAAAGTAAGCATTAAAGGGGAGACAGTTCAAGACTTGGTACATAAAATGCAGGCATACAGGAAGTAACTGAAAAAAGGAGATAGACTACTTTTAACAGAGAGGACAAAAGAAGAACTATAGATGCAAGTTAAAACTGTCTGTAAGGAACAGAGTGTTTGGCAACATAGCTGGATATAATGTGACATTTTGACTTGGACTGATTTTTTTGCAAACTGTATTTAAGTTTTATTTATTTATTTCTACTAACTGCATTAGTAAGTATAGAAGAGTCTCAGTTGCAAAATCAGTTATTCAAACTAGTTGGTCCAGTTGCATCTTTCTGCTGTGTACCATAAACTAAGAATACATCAACTTCTGAGTGTTTGCTCAAGTGTGCTTTAGTTAAGGGCTTTAACACATACTTGGAGATGCTGATAGAAGCAATTAAAAACCTCTAGGTGTCCAAGACCCACCCTCTCTGCTGGAGGTTTTTTCCCCCCAACACAAGCAGCCAGTGGGATGGCTGTCTGTTATTACTCTTCAAGTTAGGCACTGGGCTCGACTTCATGATGGTTTATTGTTGTGCCATTCAGCCATCCCTGCTTTTTGGGGTAGATACTTCCTAACAGTGAAATGGTACAGCACAGGTTAATATCTTCAGCTGCAACAGGTAAATCTGTTGATAGTCTGGAATCAGAGCTTTCAGAAAAGCCTTCTAGAAAATAGGAAGAAGGGATCATCAATATTCTCTTTATTCCATGGCTTGTATAGCTTGCCAGTTCCAATGCTGACTGGCCTGTCGTTTCGTTGTTTCAGTTTGTGAATCAAACCTCTAGAGGGGGATTGTGTTTCTTTTGACTTTTTCTCTTTGACATAATTCTAGTCAAATGATCCTAAGTAGCCCACCACTGCAGTAAGAGGCTTACTGGATTGATGCAGTTTTATTTGTCTTTCTCACACACGAATGCATGTTTTTGTTCTGGTGACTCATCCCTTTTTTCCTTGGATCAACACCATCTTTGCTTGATTCAACCCAACTCTGTGTTTACTCATCATTTTATGTTCTTTTCCTTTCTCATTTTATAAAAGGAAGCACCAAATACGAGGAAAATGCCAGTGGACACCAGCCACCGTTCTTCCAGCTCCACTTCCCTTCCTTTCCCCCATGATCCTCCTGTATTTCCCTTTGATCCCCAGCACAGTCCAAACCAGGTGCAACACCCACCCCATGATGTACTGATGCCCAGCATGGTGGGCAAGGCACGTAAACTGTCAGGTAATCACAGGACTTTTCATCCTTCTTCATGATCAGAAATACTGCTGAAATACAGCTCCTCAGTTCTTGTCTTTCATAATGGAGTTTCACCATCTGCCTGAATTCTTCCAGAGATCTGGAAGGACAGATCATGTTTCTTCTCTGCCCTTTGGAGTTTTTCTGTGGTTCTGTGCTAAATGTGCATAACTAAAGCCAATAATCTTTGTGGTCATGATGATCATAATGATGAATTTATATAAAATTATATTGATATTTGAATGAAGTATTTTCTTTAGTGTAAAAGCAGTAAGGCCCACCACCTTGTTGCCGTGTGTGAGAGTACTTACATGAGCTACTCATTTCCACAAATCGCATCTGTATTTGTACCAGTAGAAATAACTAATTCCAGCATGAGAATTTATTTTCCCTGTGACAGCATCAAAACCAGTTTGATCTACCAGCCTTGAAATATTTTGTTAGGCTCCTCCATGATGACACAAGGGGTTAGTAAAGAAAGCTGTAGTCTGTGACAGCAGCTGTGGTAGGATAAGGAGGAAATGCAGTGAGGAAAATGAATGCTAGAAAGGGTACAGTTAGCTTTTATTCAAGTGGCATGTCAACCAGTAACTGGATATACTGGTCATTTTGTTGTTCTTCTGTCACCTGCTGGCCACCACTAGAAGTTCTGAGAGGATGAAACAAAAATATAACTAAGCAAACTTTTTTTTTTTTTCCCCCCTCTTCAGGAGATCAGAAAAACATCATCCAGAAACTTCTGGTTGTGCCTGACAGGGGTGAAGCTTTCCAAGGTGAAGACTACCCAGGTGTGGCACTGAGCTATGGGAGTCTCCCTTGTGCGCCCAAAGGCACCCTCTCCCAGGGGCAAAAGCCTCTTGTTAATCCACATGTAGGAGGTGGAGCATCGAGTGTCTCTGGCTGTTGGCTGAACACAAGTTACCCTGCCAGGCAAACAGCCACTTTACCAGATAAACGAACATTGCTCTGGGGGAAACATGCTGGCCAGCCAGGCAAGAATTTACAGGAAGGCTTCCTCCAGCAGCCTTTACAACATCAAATGCATGAATCTTACACCATTGCTTGCAGGCTACCAGCCAGCACAGACTACAGCACTTTAAGAATACCACGTGAGCCTTCTTGGGATCCCGGTGCCTCTCAAGGTTGCCCTGTGCCCCCTTCCTGTGTTAAGGCCCCGGGTCCAAGGAGAGTTGATATGCCCCCAGAAGAAGACTGGCGACAGAACAGCTACACCCCTCAGCCTGGCAGAAGGCGAATGCTGCCAATGCATCTGATGGATGGGACTTTTTCTTCTGCTGCAGAGGCACACAGAAATATGCTGGCTCGAGCAGCAGCAGCTGCTGGCACCATGCAAAATAATGGCTGGTGAAATCCTGTCCACTCCATGTGCTGTGATAACCAGCTCTGTGAAGGGACTGTAGCTGCTGTTGCCAGAGCGTGGATTGCATGGAGGCAGGAAACTCTTTCAGTCAGCATCTGTGCCAGTTTTGTCTTAATATGTAGCTATACAGTCTGTGGAAACTAATTGCACTGTATATCATTTCTGACACTACTGAACTGCTGTCTGGATGGGGAATCTTATCTATTCTAGTCCTGGCCTCTCCTAGCCAGCAGGTGCTATAGGAATGGTGAGCTTCAGGGGCATTGGTTTACGGGTAAGTTCAGAAGCATGTGTGTGTTTTGAAGGAAGACAGCAACTAACAAAAGGACATTTTTAAGGACTCTTTTTCATGAAATGTAGCTTTGGTAAATCCTTCACATAAAAAACCCAATCCTTTTATTTTCTTCTCCTTCCTCTTCTCCTGTTCCTTCCTAGTGAAAGAGAAACTGACCCACCTTCCAGGTTCCAGTAAATCTGTACTTGGCAGGTGGCAGTTAGTAAAGCACAGTTAGTAAAGCAAACCTAATTTTCGGTATGCTGAGATCTCATGTAGAGATATCAGGTGTAGTTGCTGCAGAGGAAGCGGCAGAGAGACATTGTTCTTCAGTAAACCCGAATTTTCCCCCCTTCCTTAAGGCAAACTAACAATGCTTCAAGCAGAAAAGACTGTTAATGCTGCACGCTTAATTACACCAATGTAAACACAGAATAAGTTTAACTATTTTAGTGTCAAACATACTTGCTTTTGTAAGTATTTTTCAAATAAATCTATGAAAATAGTTCTATTTACCTGTCTGTGTATGAGCTTTCTTTGCTATTTACCTTTACTCATCAGTTGTCATGAAACTTCTGCTTTTTCTTACACATGAACAAACACGAGTAAATTGTTTATTACATAAACTTTGTTAATGAACTAGAATAAAGAATTAGAGTGGAGGACATGCCTAATTTTGACTCTTACCTTGTTGTATTTCATTACTACTCAGCACTTAAATTTCTCCTCATAACAGACACTAATTAACAGTGTCCTTTGAAAATTATTATGAGACTTCTTGTTTGAGGAAAACTACAGCACCTATGCAAGATGGTATGCAGATACACAGAAAAACCACTAGAAATGATTGGTGTAGTGAGCAGTGTATTTTAGTCACACCTGCGCCCCTGCTCCCGCAAGCACTCTTTGGGTATGGTGGTCACGGGGCATTTAATAGCGGGGAGGGCTCTGTTGTCTGCTCTGCCTGGGGCTTCTTGCACATTTTGTGCATTGCACCTCAGGGCTGGAGGGAATTTCAGCAGTTTTCTTGTTTTTAAGAATTGCTATTGTGTCTGTTACTGTTGCAGTCTTGTGTAACTGCGTCATGTAAAATTGCATTTTACCTTTGGGATTGTGTTGCGCACTTCTTCGTTCTAAATGCTTCACTAGCAGTGGTTGCCAGGACAACGCACTTTCTTCTTCCACCTCTCTATTCCAGAAAAGCTCTTGAGACTTTTGACTTCATGTAATGGTTTTTGCCATTTAATAATATGAAACTTTATTTTTAGAAAATCGGTAGCTTAAACCAATGGAGTAAGTAGTATTTGACTTGAAACAACTTTTTGATTTAGGTTTCTCAGCAAATACAGGATTATTAGTCTCACACCATAGCCAGCTAAGTCTCTAGCCATGGAAATTATGATTTTAGGAAGTGACTGGAATGCAGTGGCAGATATTCGGACATCCCTGTTGCCGTTTCTCTCTTGTTGATAGAATGATGTGAGAAACTATGCCATAAAATGATATAGTTGTAAAGACAGTGTTCAGAACTGCATAGTAAGAAGGCTCCAGAGGGATACACATTTTCTGATGAAGTACAGTCTGTCTTTGCTTCTCCCATTGGTCACGTTGGAATGTTTTGGGTAAATCAAAAATGTCTCATAGGTGACTCCAAAATAGGCTGTTTGGGACAAGGGGCTTGAAGTGTTGGACTCTTCATTGCAGTTTTAAGTGCTAAAAATAAACCTGCAATTATAAATTGCTGTGTAATTAATTAAAAGAAACAGCATGCGATGAATGTCTAAATACGTAGTCCAACACATCTGCTGCTCTGAACAACTTCCGTGTACCCACTTCCTAAATCCAGTTTATTTTCATACCAAACATCTGAGTCCTCCAAAATCAGTAGCAGCGTATCACAGGGAAGCTGTTCTCTCTGTTTGTATAGCTGACATGTAAGGCATGGAATGACATGGTGAAAATAAACCAAGGATATTGGGAATCCATTAAGTGGGGATATGGTTTGTGTGGATATATGTGTAACCCATTGGCTGTCTCCTTTTCTCTGCCAGTCTGAAAGAGGAGGAACTTTTAAAGGGTTTATATTGCCTTCTGGAAAAGGAGGAGGTGGCTTCAGCGGTTTTGGCAATGGTGCCTGTGGAAGGGCTGTCTCATGGAAGCAATGGTGTCTCTAGCACTCCTTTCAGCAGTTTGAAGACCACTCCTGAAACACAATCAGCATTTGTTAAGTTTTAAATAAGCATACACACACACATTCATCAATAAAATCTGTATTTTACTAGTGAAAAAACAAATCCAGATCATCCTATAGTTCTGTCTTAAACCTTACAAAGTAGAATAAAGTCTCACAAGCTTCTAAAAATGATTTTAGACTGCCAGAGGACAGGTTACCAAATGCAAGCTGTCTTAAGAGGTAAGAAGTAACTTTATATTTGCTCTAATACTAGAGGTAAAAGTTCTATAGGCACAAATGGGAATGGAAGAAACTGGCAGAAGACACTCTTGGAATAGTATAAAGCAGTTGGTAACATGTTCCAGTTCAATTGTCCCAATTCTTTGAATTTAATAGTAAAAAAAAACCCTAGTAGAAATTGTACATTTAGTAAGACTGCAGTTTCGTGGTGTGAGCTTTTTTTTTTTAAGGTCTTTTTTCTGTATTTTTTGGAATTCTTGGTAAATATGTGCTACATATCTAAAGTCTTAACCACTTTTCCGCTGTCCATCGTGATATTGCAGTCTTTCTAGAACTGCTTCTGTTACTTTTATACCTGTATTTTAAGGCACTTGCAGTACTTTGGCAAGTTTAGCTCTGGTCCTGTGGAAGCCCCTGAGGAATACTAGCTCTGTCCCTTTGTGCTGGAGATGGAGAAACGTTAACCCTGGACAGATTCATTTCCTCTACTTTTGCATCCATGGTTTTCTCAACAACTTTCTTTTCTATGCAACATAGAGAGACTAGGTTTGTCATCTAATGATTAACGTTGCAAATTCCTGCAAACTCTGTTCTTTCTGGACTATTTAAATTTTTCAGAAAATCTGCCTATTTTCTCCGATCAGTTGGGCAAAGTTTAGCTAGTGATGAAGTGGTTGTACATTCCCAAAGTACTAGTTAACACCAGTATGCATTACTTGTTGGTTTCACCTCAGCAGAACAAAGTTGAAACAGAGTCAAAAACCATGGGTAAGAAGTGAAGCCCACCTCGTGTCACCCAGTGCGCAGCCAAAGCAGACCCCTCTCGGCCAGCACCAGGGCAGGGCACCTCTGTGCCTACCACAGGATGTAGGGCAAGTCACCGTGCAAGGGAAAGCTTTTGGAAGGCAAATGCACAAGAGCACTGAACAAAGATTGCACAAATTAGTCAAGTATGTCCAGGTTTTTAAGACTTTCAGCAGTCCTTTAAATATGGTATTTTACTCTGTGTGTGCCTACACATTTTCCTGTAAAGGAATGGAAACAAACCATCAACTTCCATTACAAGGCATTATGTTAAGAAACAGACGTCAGGTCTGTGCAGCAGTCCTGCTACTTGAAATAATAAAGACAATCTTGGTTTCTGCCCTCTGCCTGATTTGGCACTCTTTCACCAGGCATTGCAGTAACATGGGAATGGCAGCATTCAGGCAGGGCTTAGCTCAGCTATATTGAGTCCCATTTTAGAATCTAAAGGGAGGTGTGCCTTGGCAAGTGTTTACTCTGTACTCTACTTACTCCTGCCTTTGCTGGAAGTGTGTCTTAGTCCTTTACCTTCTCTTCCAAACAAAATTTCAGTCCTCTTATCCTGCATTACCTGCCTTGCCTTTTGCTTGTAAATCCACATGTCCTGTTGCCATTGCTCAGGTGGTAGGTAAATCCCTTTGTACCAGGTTTCTTTCTTTCTAGCAATGCAGTTCATATCTTTTTGCAATATCTGAGTCTCCTGCACTCCATTTTTCTTGCAAATGCAAGTCTTCTTTGCTCTCAGAAAAATTCAGATACGTTTCTCATTGCACAAGTAAGTGTCCCCTCCATGGGTCCAGTGGCAGGCGCTTGCCTGTAGAAGAGAAGGACCTCGCTGTTACCTCAATTACTTGACTCAGTATAGACCTTCTCCAGCAAGTGTGGGGAAGGTCCCTGTAAAACTTAGGCATGTTTTGGAGACTCAGGTTATGAAATGGATGCAAATGTATTATGCCAAAAGCTTATAAAGCGACCCAAATTCAGATCACTACAGTACTCCAGAATGTACAGCTCCACTGCAATACTAAGAAGCAAAAACAGTATTCAATTAATTCCTTTCTCCCCAGCCCCCAACAGAAAAAAAAGAAAATAGGTAAAACCCTCCTCTGGTTCCCCTGCCAAGTTTTCAGAAAAAGATTTTAGTTTTGAAAATGTATTCCACAAGCATATTCAAAGTTGATCAAAGACAGATCCTTGGAATTCAAGCCTACATCTTGGACAGGCTATGCAAGAAGCAACCAGGTGTTTATCAGAGTCCCAAAATGAAGACATGTTTTTTGTTTCCTTAAACCAAATAAGAGGAAGGATTTAAAAATTGTAATTAAGTATGGAGCTCCGGCACCAAACATCATTGGTACTTGTGTAAAATTGGATTTAAACTACAATTTGACAAATTAAGAGAAAAAGATGGGTACATTTTTATAAGCCTTGGAAAAGCTTTACAAAGTTGTTTTGTTTTGTTTTTTTTTCATACTTGGAAACTAGGCTACTGAGGAAGTATGCTTTGAGCATTAGAGAAAAAGGTGTATTAAGCTAGCAGTACCTGTGCCTGTGAAGTCTGAGAAAGATCTGGTAGACAAGATGGGAACACAGAGGCAGAAATTGGAGTTCATTTTTATTCAGCTTTGTACCTTCTTTTCAGAAAGAAAGGAGAAACACTAGTGTTGCCATGCAAAAACAAAGTCTTTCAGAAAAAGTCTTTACATAAAATGTGCAAGGCTTAAGAAGGTATCAGACCTTGAGATTGATTTTCTAAACCAGAGATTGGAAGTGAAAAAATCAAGTTGTTATCTGCTTGGTATACGTGCTTCTGGAAAACCTCCCTCTGTAGCTTTAAGATGGGGGCACTGAAATACTCAAGTTCCTGTCTTGCCACATTTTCAGTTGGGAGGACAGGATCATCCTCAGAACAAGCATTAGATTTCAGTAAGCCCCAGTCCTGCACTTGAAGACTGTTTTTCTTATGAATCTGTATAACCCTGTGTAGTATATGAAATTCAAAAAAATTCCACAATATTAACTACAATTCGTTTTTTTTAATATACGGCAAACATGCAAGCATTTGAAAATATTACGGTCAGAGTCAAGATCAGCAAGAACAGGATTCAATGTCTGTACAAGAAGATTTTGTTCCTGTAATTTGTCAATGCACTTTTATTATGCAATAATCATCATATTTTTCTAGGCAAACTCACCACATTTCCTGAAATATAGCGTTGTGTCATACATTCACACTAGAAACTAAAAAGAGATTCAAAATCACATAATCAAGCACATTGTTCTCATTTTAAAAGTCTATCTTCCCTACAGATCACAGAACTTTAGGCTGAAACCAAGACGACACTGCGCAGCACAACAAACAAGCAAGCAAGAAAAGGGAAGAGGAAAGCAGAGGAAAGGAAGAAGAGAAAAGAAAGCAGAGAAATAGAAAAAGAAAATCCTTCCTGTTTTCAAGATAGACTTCAGTAAGATAGTATAAAATGTTGCACCTGCAGTGACAGGGACTGCACCCAGTGGCTCTTCTTCTGTCTTGCAGAATTGGTGCTTCCAAAAGCTTCTTGCTGACAAGATTTATATTCTGCATCAGTTATCCACATACTGACTGAAACTAGCACATTGGTTTACCTTGGTATTTTCTGGTAAGACACCCTTAGAAACATCTAGGCTTTGAAACATGCTTCTTACACATTTCAGTAGAACATGGCATAGGACAATCATCTTCTGCTAAAATGAAGGACTTAACCACAGGAAAGGTTTATGGGCTTTCCAGGTAGCCTCTACCTGTGTTAAATTTACATCTTGAAAAACAAAGAGACAAATCAGTAAGTGACAAACTCATTGAAATCACAAAGAAAATCTTAATTTATTCTTAAACTTCTGTTATTAAAACAGATCCCATTAGATATATGGCTTTTAGAGCAGATGCTAAATGCACTACATTCTCCACCCCTACCCTGCCAAAATCTAGGTAGATGTAGATCTTAGCATCACAGAAAATACGAAATAATTTGAAAATATCTGTGTTGAATTTCACATGGGATCTTGTCTGCATGGAGGATTAATTAAAAAACAGAATGGTGCCTTCAGATTTAGAACAACAGACTTACAGCCTCTGAATGTAGCCTTATACTTTTGGTGCTACGTCAAAGATAACTAGCATTTGAAAATGGACAAACTTGTGCTGCAGAGTATTCAGCAGCCTGCTTTTACTTCATGAGAGCACAACTTCAGCTTTTTCCTGTGCTTCATTTCTCTCCAACCTTAACCCATGTAATGAACACACTGAATAGCCAAACACTGTCGCAATTGTGTCATTTTTCTATTACATAACATCTGTTCTCTGTTATCATTAATTTATTATCTATTTCTTATTTATTTTTACTATCTATAGTATCTAAACTCAACAAGTGGAGGCCCTGTGACTTCAAACACCTTTCAAAGCCAGGTGAAGAAGCACAACGTATGTCAATCAAGAGCTCCTTCCTGGTGTTGAGCAAGTCATAGAAGAACAGCAGCACAACTGGGAAGTCCTGACAGTGCCTTGTGCCAACACCAGAATTAAGTAAGTAAAGCCAAAACACTTTAATAGATTTATTAAGTCTTGATTGAAAAGTGCCTCCTATGTGTTCAGAAAAAAAATTGACTTTTCCTGGCTTAAAGAACTTGACCACGTCCCAAAACAGCCTACATCACACGTGCAGTAACATTCAGGACTAAGGGAGGTTGGCATCCTGACAGATGGCATTCAGATCCAATCAACTTCCTCCCCTTTCCATTAAACATAATTCCCATAGTATATTAGTCTGAGTATTGCTGTCCCAGAGCTCTAACGCACACAATGCTGGCTGCAGCAGTGCATTGCCACATACCCAGGAACCAAAACATGGTAAAAACACTGGATTTGGGAGCACCAAGGGTAAACACAATATCTCCCAACAACAGAACCTTCAACTACAGGGGCAAAGGCGCAAAAAAGACCATTGAATTATAAGACCATAAAAAAAGAAAAATTCCATACCGAATTTGCTTACTATAGACAGAAAGCAAAGACCAGCCCTGCTTACAGGGACGTGGCCCAGCACAAAGCCAGCCAGAGCACCCTGAAGGTGCCCAGTGTGCTCCTTTGTGTATTCCTGCCCTGGGAATACCAGGGAGGTCTCTTTGCCCAGAGGGCCTTTCTCGGGCCCTTTCTTGAGCTCGATGCCGCCGCTCTCCTTCCTCACCTGCCCTGCCCTACCCGGCTTGGATACAAAGCACTGGCCAGTCCAAGTATCACAATGTTCTCCTAGAGTGCTAAAACTGAGCCCTCTGAGAGATTCAAAGTCCTGGAATAAACTTACAAACATGGGATTATTAAAAAAAAAAATCCTATTTTAGTTCATATGCTGGCTTAAAAACCCTTGGAACAAAAGATTCTTAGAGTTCCTTAGCTTTTTATTGCAATGATTGACTTTACTTACTATGCTTATTTACATATAAGCATGAACTATAGTTATGTAGTTCTTTACTATGGGAACAGTAGAAGATATTTGTGATGAGTCAGTTATAACACAATTTTTCATTTTACTCTTTCCATGGGATAGATTTTTTTTCTATGCTGTGATTTTTTAAAAATGTTGTGAATCCCTGTTTTGAAGAGATTCAGATTTCAGTCAAAACATGTTGGGCAAGGTATTCCAAAAAGGGATGTTTAGGATCATGACCACAACCTACACAGACTAGGAAATAGCAAAGAGAACATATATTCCCCAAAATACATGTCAGTGGAATCTATGGAGCTGTTATCCAGGGAAAATATGCTGTGCAACTTATTCCAAACTTATGTTTCTGTGCAACTTATTCCATAAGATTCCTTTAACTTCTTGCTATTTCTTCACTTGAAGGAAGTGCTTTATGGTACTTGTTTATTTCTGAGGCTACACGTTGGTGAACTCAAACCACCCCACACCTTACCAAGGGCAAGTTATTTGCAAACAAAGGAAAAATGGAAAATTCTGTTGGTGTAAATCAGAAGCAGGGATAGAAAGGTGGGCAAAATGAGAGAGCCAAGGAAAGAATTAGATGAAAAACATGGACTGTCAGAGGCCAACATTGCTCTTATAATCATGCATACACACAGGCACAGGGGAAGCTTCTGCTTACATGTGAACACCCACTTAACAAAACAGGGATTTTTAAAGCATCATGAACAACAAAACCTGCTGTTTAGTCCAAGAATAGTAAACAAATGCTGTGGAGTCTATTTTCATGCAACTCCTGTCTGTGCTGAGAGGCCAGGGCTACATTTCTGCAAATATATTAGAAATAAATCAGAGAAAGCTCCAGTCAGATGAAGCAAAGTATTGTAAATATGAATGAATGAAGCGTGAAGAGCCAACAAAGACTGCCCATGTGTGCTCCTCACATAAAGCAATGACTTGATAGCACCAGCTTCTTCCTCCGTACCTCCTGATAATACAGGGATTGCAGGGTGGTCTGAATTGGAAGAGACATTAAAATTCATCTTGTTCCAACTTCCTGACATGGTCAGGGACCCCTTCCACTAGACCAGGTTGCTCAGAGCCCCATCCAAGGAATTTACACTGAAAGCAGCTATAAAAAAACTCAAGAGGAGGGCAAGAAAACAGCTCGCTGTCCCGCACAGGTGGGTGTGAGCACGGCCCTGGCACCTTGCTGCGTGTATTTAAAGGCTTTTGATGGTAGGAGTGATCTGACACTGGGGCGGGGGCGTGTCCAGCCAGCGCGGTGGGACATCTCCTTGCCGTGCGGCATTTTGGGGTGGGACCAGCGGCTCTCTGGGTGGTTCAGGTGAGCGGCGCAGGTAACGCGGCGGGCGGGGTGTTGTCCCGCTGCGCACCACGAGGGGGCAGCGTTGCCGTCGCTGTGCGGGGGCCGCGGGTGGCCCGGGCTGTTCCACAGGCTTCATTTATTTTTATTTATTTTCATTTATTAATTCTTATTTCTGTTTTCATTTATATTTATTATGTTCTATTTTAAAATTTTAATAGTTTTAATGTTATTCAATTGTATTTATTTTATTTCGATTTAATATATTTTCATTTAATTTTAAATTTTATTTATTTTTATTGGTTTCAATATTTTAATCCTTATTTATTTATTTATTTTTATGCACCATGGGTTTCAGGTCTTAGTCTTGTGTCCCCTGCTAGGGTAAATAAGAGGGATAAAAGCGATTTTTATGGGCTCATCCTGAATTGTGCAGCTCTATTTTGCGTATAGACTCTCAGACCTAATTTCCTTAGGCAGGGCTTTAGTGAAGAGCGGAGATTTCAGGGGGGTGGGAGTGCTCCTAGCTGTACAATAAGGGGAAGTGGGGAAAATAAAAGGTAAAAAATTGGTGATCTCCTAGAAGCTTAGTAGATGCAATGGCTAAAAGTAACAGCAGCACCATTTCTGGTGCTGGCAATAATCTGTTAGGCGTGTGCAGGGAGTTCCTTGAAGCTGGATGGTTGAATCAAGGGAACAGGCACTGGGGACTGTTGGCAGAGAGAGACGTGCAGCATCACTGGAAAGCTTGGTAGTGTCTCTGAACAGCGTTGAAGTTTCCCTTCTCTGTCTGAGGATTTCCAGAGCCAGCAACATTTCTGGCACACCTGTGTTAGGCAGTGAGGGAGTGAAGACTTAGGACTGGGAGTTGTCTTGGATTGTCTTTCCAAGCTAATATATCCTCTTTCTTTCTGCATGTGTGGACCTCTGAACCTGTGTGGATGGCCACAGACCTCAGCACTGAGCTGTGCTGCCTGCCTGGCTGCAGCTCAAGCTGCCTTGACCTGTAAAACCATTTCCAGCCTCTGCTAAACAAAGCTGTTCATTGATCATTTAACTGTTTTCCTGTCTCTCATGTAGCCAAACTGTCTTCTTGGCACCACTTACCACTCAGTAAACCTCAGGCAGCACAAAATAGATTGTTTCCTTGTTTGCAAAATAAAATAGCACTTCCCTGCTTGAGGGGCACAGGGATCTTGTTTGCCCTGCTCCAGCTTGGAGTGGGGTTTTATGTGCAGCTTTATAAAGCCCTGCATAGCAAGCTCTGTAATGCTGACAAACCTTTCAGTGTAGCTGCTTTAACACCTCTGCTCTGACAGCAGCAACACCGTGGATCTCAGGGGTGGTAGCAGAGCAGACACTTTGTACTATTGGTAGGCTCGTGTGTGCTTCAAAAGCTTTTATCTTGCTAAGGAAGTGAAGCCCTTCCAGAGCCTCTTGATGGGGAGGGGACAGGAATTCAACATGACAGGGGACAGGAGTTCAACCTCTAGTCCCGCCAAAGCTGCTGTTCTGCCCTGAATCCCTGGCTGCCTGCAGCAAGGAGTGCTTCTCCATGCTGTGGGATAATGACAGTGTCCTGCGTAATTCCCTACCTGGAATCCAGTTACATTATTCCCTTTTGAGCAGTAGGGAAGCAGAGTCCCTAAAAAGCTGTGCTCATGTCAGGTCACCCTGGTTTCTGCAGACTTGGGGTTGCCCAGAGTTTGCAAAAGGAGACACAGACAAGACAGGCAGAGCCAGCTTATTTGTCCCTGCTGAAATTGGTCTCAGTGGTGAATCCTGCTGGATATGGAGAGTGGGGCCTTTCCCTGAGGCTTGCAATTCCAGTCCCTGCTTGCTGGAAGCTGGGAAGTTTAGGCTACTTGAATTACCTTGTTTCTGGCAAAGTAAACTTTTTCCAAGGAGATACTCGAGGCAGAAACTTGGTACAGTAAGGGAGAAGTGATGTGATGAGCCTTGGTCTAGAGCAGTCACCAGTGTCACAGCACTGAGGACCTGCCAACCCCTCTGTGTTCCCTGTACCCTCCCTGGAATGGTTTCTCCTGCAGCCTTTGGTGCTTCCTTATAAATCCTGTAGGACTTAACTTCTAGCTACTGATCCTTTTGACAATAATGGACCATTAGGTAACTAGACATAAAAAGGAAAATGTAAATCACTCTCCCTGAGGGAATTAGAAAGCAGGTTTAGGATGCAGGCCCTGAAACACAGGAGTTCGTTGAAATCACAAACAAGGCCTGATTAGCACTGATCCAGCCCCTTAGCCACAGGGGTGAGGGGAATGAGGAACATGGCTGCAGCAGCATTCCCAGTGGCTGCTTCCCACGTGGTGCTCAGCAAAGAGGGATGCTGGGGAAGCAGGAGCTCACTTCTGTCCTGCCCTTGGCAAGCAGATGCCAGTGGCAAGTTGTTGGCATGAAAGCTGTGTATCCTGTGGCATCTCTTTTTCACATCTTTGTCCAGACTCTGGACATTTAGGAAAATTAATGTCAACTGCAGTCTCAAACCTAAACCTAGGCCCTGCAAACTCCTGAACTTTGTTTCTCACTACCTCCCCCAGTCCCAGAGAAAGGCAGACTAAATCTTACCTCCTCATTCCTATCCTGTGTGCTTTGTCTCACTCCTCTCCAAAACTGGGCTTTCTTCCCACAGGATGTGTTTTCTCCATGGAGTCTCTCCTGCTTTCTCCTACTGTTGGACTTTCTCCTTCTCTCTGCTGCTGGTTTGGAGCACAATTTATTACAGTATCAATAATGTGACTTGTATACAAGGTCTAGCCCTGCTGCGTGCAAGCGCCATGTGTAAATCATGGGCATCAGTACCCTGGTAATTGCCCTGCAAAATTAAAGGAATTATTTTGCTGTCTACAGCAATGAAACCTTTCCCTCTACCTGTGCAAATGGAGCTCTCAGGGACAGGGTGGGATTGTTTGGGTGTGCTGTGCAGGGCCAGGAGTTGGACTGGATGATCCCTGTGGGTCCCTCCCAACTTAGGATATCCTGTGACAAAAAAAAGGCAGTTTTGCCCCGTTCTCGCACCGGACAGAGCTCGGTCCTGCACTGAGGCTGCCAGGAGGCCTGGCCGTCACGCTGGCAGGGCAGGGGCTGTCGCTGCAGCCAGGCAGCTGCAGAGCTCCCTCCTCTCCCCGGCCCGGCCGTGCTGCCGACAGGGAAAGCGCAGAGAGCGGGGCTGGACAGCGCCCGGGGCACAGCCCGCAAAGGGTGCGGCAGGCGGGACTGCACTCGGGCGTCCCTGGGGAACGAGGGCTCCTCTCAGGGAGCTGGGGAAGCCCTTCCTCGCCCGGTCCGGCGGATGCTTCCACTGTCCCCCAACAACAATTACCTCTATCCCCGGGACTCCGCGGGGACACGGCCGGGACACCGCGGGGACATAGCCGGACATGCTGAGCGCGCCCCGGCGCCGCGCAGTCTGCGAGCACACACCGCATCCCGCCCCTGCCGGTCTATTATATGGCAAAATATGGCATCACGGTCAGGTTTTTACTTCCATGGGCCCGTAGTGATGCTGCATAAAGTTGTCATTCCATTCACCAGCTCACATGTGCAAATGATTTTTGGCTTATTGTTCCATGGGAAGGATAAGGTTAAGGTGAAAAATGGTAAAATGGTTAACGAGTATTGACTGGGTGAAGAGAGTATTTTTGAAGTAACAATGATGAGTGTTTCAGACACAATGTCCTCTACAGATGGGTAAAACAGCATTGGAACTTCTCTACTTCCGTTCTTTGCAGAGATGGAAGTCTGCAGATGAAAAGTTCCTAGTTATCCATACTGGAGGGCTGAAAAATGTCTTGGAGGCTAAATTAGTAAAAGACAAAATATTAAGCTGTTCTGAGAATAAAAATACGTCTTTTGTCAAGAATGCTGCTACTTTCCCCCCGTCCCCTTCCCTCTGAAGAGTTTTACTGCCACCTACTCTTTGCAGTAACAAATGGAAAATTGGAAGAAGTTTGGTCCTTCTTACACATTTAGTCCCTGTGAAAGCATTAAGCCAGTCCCGCCAAAGCGTTGTCCTTTCAGAAACCCGACAAATGCTTTGTTGTGTTTATTTCTACCAGACATCCTTTGAACAGGGCGTGCAGCCTTCTAGGAACAGGGCAGGAGCTGTTCTTGCGCTCTGACTGCTCTTGGCTTGGGTGGAACCAGGCACAGTTAGGAGCTTCACAGTTTCGCCTGTGCTTTTGGCTTTTTTCCTGCAGCCCAGGCTGGAATAGGAGACACAGAACTGACTGAGAAAGGGGACTGGGTGGTTGTAGAAGAAAGAGGCAGGAGGCTGGGAGCAGGCTGTTAGAGAAAGAGCTGGGAGCAGGGCTAGTGCAGGTATCATGTTTAACCCCAGCAGAGCATGAGACATGAGAAGCATGAGAAGTCCTTGACTGCAGTGAGCCCTGCTCATCAGCAACTAAAACAACCCTGTGTTATCAACATTCTTCTCATCCTGAATCCACTGTACCAGCTACTAGGGAGAAAATTACCTCTATCCCAGCCAAAACCAGGACAATAGGCTGGACAAAGTCTAAAAAGCAGAAGATACGACAGGACAGCTGAGGCTGCACAAGAAACCTGTGAAATATTTACAAAAAGGTAGACTTGAAATTTATTGATGTTCCTACATGGAGCAAGCAGAATGTTGTGAAGAAGAAGATTGCAGTTAACTGGAATGTCTGGAGAGAGGTGACAGTGATCAGAGAGAGACAGAATAAAATACCTAGGAATGACAGACAGGGGACTGCACTGGAAAAGGTAAAGCACAAAGGGCAGCAAAAGCAGCCCAGAAGGTCAGAAAGGAATACAATCTAAAATTGGTAAGCTTTACCATTTCTTCAGTGGCGTTAGCAGATGAAACTCAGAAGGAATTCTCTTCTTCTTGATGGTTTTCCAGAGACAGTGGAAGCACACTTCGAGTAGTTATAGTTCATTACCTCAAAATACCTAAAAGGGGCAGTGCCTATTTGCACATTAATCGCACTGTCTTAGAAACACGTGAGATGTTCCCACAGCAAAGGGAATCCGGTTGGAAGCAGCCTCTGTCTGTTTTCAGCTTTTTGATACCTTCAGTAGCTGGTGAAAGATACCATAGCCCCGGGAGGCAAATGAGGACATGGATAAGTATTTGATGCTTTGCTTGACTACAACTCTAAAAAGTTAATGTTGCAGTGTGAAACTTAAGTATTCTTCAACTTGATTATCTAAAAAAATAAGCTGCCAAAATAAAGTACAAAGTCACCTCTTCAAGAATCAATATAGAATATGAGATTTTTGCAAATAAAGACGATGTGCATGTTTAGATTTGTTTCTTATATCCCAGTGACAGGGAAGGAGAGGAAGTGCTGAAGAATAATGCTGAATTGTTTCAACTTGCTTAAATAATGAATGGTATCCAGGTTGGGTTTTTAAGGGTTTATTCCATCATTCTATTTCTAGCTACCATGTTTCAAAACTGTTACTTAAACGTCTTCTGTATATCAACTACTTACAACAAAACCAACCAGAGGCCTGAAAAGGAAAAGCCGGGTCCATGCAGAGCAGTGTATTAGTACATCTGAAAATAAACAAACTGAAGTACATTCAGCAATATATTTAACATGAGAGAAAATGTGAGACTGGAAAATACCATGACCTCATCTTCAGTTTGTTCCTGCAAGTCTTGGTGAGGTCAGTAAGTGAATATTTACTTAGTAATTCATTTGACTAACTGCTAACTTGCAAGTATTTTCAGCATCTTTTATAGATTATTTAAATCCTAGAAAAATTCATTACGTAGTAGTTTAATATCTCCTTAAAATTCACTGTTTTCTATAAGAAGGGTGAGGAGGAAGTTTCCATAAGGAATTCAGCAGCTATTCAGATGTCTTAGGAGTTTATAAAATTTGTGAGCTTTGACGCAATATAACCTTTTCTTTGTAAAATACCTGTCACTGTCTGCAAAGCATGTTACTGGATGGAATTAACTGAAAAGAACACAGTACGCACTCAAATCTAACTTTTGAAAATAATTTAATTTCAGTTTTCCTAAAAATAAAATGCATATTCCCTATGTTTGTATGATCTCTCACTGTGTTTGTAATAGGCATTTAGACCTGACCCTAGAGGGCAAAAAAGAGGAATAATAAAATGAGGAGTAACTTGGTGTCCTAGCAGTAGTAAACTCATGTAAATATGATCCTTCTGTATTTGGAGAAGGAACTTCCTAGTGCAGTTCCTTCTCTCGAAGGCAGCCGAGTTTGTGCACACAATGGCACTCATGCTCAGACCTGCTCAGCAGCTGCCATGTGCTCAGATGGAGCATGTGCTGGAGTGTGCAGCACTTCAGTTACCCACAAAGCACTCTGCTTTGGGGAACTGCCTGGTCCTTCCTAAACAAAGGCTACTGTACCCATGTTAAAGTGTGGGGAGTTTGGGAAGAGGGAAGGAACTGTCTTGCTGGTATTTTCTATCATTGCTAACCTTGCTGAAATTAACTTACCAGTGATGGCAGGGCAGGACATAGAAACTATAGGCAGGATTTCAAACTACTGGCAGTCATGCAGATTTTGCATCTAATGTCATTTAGGGAGACAGACAGGACAGGGATGTAGGGAAAAGAGAAGAAGAAAAGCAAAAGACAAGAGAGGGTGGACTGAAATGGAAAGGAACAGATGGATAGGTGAAGAAGGCAAAATGAGAGAAAATGTGTACAATGCTTATCTTCACTCAAATGCGACTGTCTTTCCAAGGAACACTTAGTAATTGGTCAAACTTTTCTTTCCTTCTTTAAATGGGTAGATTCCTGTACAGAGAGGGTCCTCAGCATGAGCCTGGTGCTGAAGCTTTTGAGAAGGGAAGATTGACTGATGGAGAGAGTAGGTAATGTTCCTTATAGCAGTGTTTAGTTATGTTCGTGCCATGGTAAATGCAGAAACACTTACATACCCCTGTATAAATAGACACTGGACAAACAGTGTAGGTTAAGTTAGTGGTTGTGCCAGCCTGGGCAATGGAAAACATACTTGGGTTTTACAAACACCTCACTGAAGTTAGATGTATGCTGGAGTCTTCTGCCACCACGTTGTCTCCTGTTTAGCACTACGGGTGATAAAAGGTAAAAGTATGATATTTTTATCCATTTGTGGCTGCTGCCTTGAGTATTTTGTCAGTGCACAGTCCAGAGTGTTTGCGAGTCGAGTTAGATATCTGTAATGCCTCTTTTAGGCTAGTTCTTCACCATTACTGTCTCTGATGGAATTACTTTTAATGTTTTAGAAAATGCATGTTAGACCAAGCCTTTTTTAAAATTCTTGTGCACTACTGCTGGAATTATTTTATATCTGCATCATTTTTCTAGTTCATTGGAGAACTTTTTTCCATCCTTCAAAACCAAAACATTGTAACTTGGAAATGTTATTATGATTACTATTTGATTAATGGAAAAGTACAAAGTAAAACCAGCTATACAGTCACTTCAGAACCCTGAATACTTTTGATAGCATATTTGTGAAAGCAGGTGCAAATGGATGAGTTCAGCTCAAGAAACATAAACTTCCTTATTGGCATCAGTAGAATTGTTTTAATATTCATTCTTGAGTGAATAAACACTGAATATATTTGTAAATAAGAAGACCAAGTGTATATTTGTAAACTGCCATTTGTTGAAAGAGGATTATTTTAAGTTATGGCTGATGATTCACCATTGAATCACAGGCTTCAGAAGCTTTATGTGTGTATATATCACTAATCAAAATAATTTTAAATATGAACACGTGAGAAAAGTGAGTACAGTAAAGCTGTACTTTAGTAATAAATCTAAGAATGATTTCATATTGCTAAATTTTAGCTTAACTTCCCTACTAATCAGGCAAAGTGATTTTGATGTCACTCTAGGGTTGTCATTCCATATTTTTACTCAAAACTTACACCAGTTTATTATGTGACTGTCAGTTGAGGGAGCTCGAAGCATAGAACTCTCACTGGTTAGAAAAAAATTAAAAAAAAATCAAACTATTCAAGATTGTCTGCACTTGCTGAAAGTACATTAAAGCATGAGCATGTTAACATGCAGTATCTATGTTAAGAGTAAACAGTAGCTGAATAAAATTGATTTGCTTTGATTTACAAGTCTTGACTTACCTTGAATAACTTGTCTGGAATGCTGCACAATTTAACTAATGAATGTATATTTTTATGACACTTGTCTGCCAAGGTGTAGGTTGTGTGAGAGAAATATAACTATAACCTAACATCATAACTTCTATATTATTTAAAAAATCTCTGGGTTCTGTTTGCTATGGAACTACATGTTTTGTTATTTGAAAATAAATTGATTTTGAACTATAATGCCAGTACAGTGTACTGTACTTTAGTTTGACCTTATTGGAGATATAAAATATGTCAATCAAATGCAAGTTAACATACTACAATTAAGTCAGCTACAAGTTGTTAGAAACTGGGTATTTTTAAGTGTATTTAAGAAGAAACAATCAATTGTTCATGACACTATGTATTAACTGTTCCTAGTAGGATGAAATAATCAATACATTTCCATTTTTTTGGAATTGATTTAGTTTCTCCAGATGGATTAAAAAAATCTCAGTTGATATTAAACAACCATTTCAGTGCCATAGACTGGTTTTGCATAGCTGCCCTTAGAGGCTTAAAAAAAGCTATTTATTATAGCAGATATAACAGGTATTTGACACCTTACTCATCTCAAGAGGGAGAGGGAGGCATGGGTGTGGGAGTCTTAAATGATTTTTATCAGAGTAAACTGCTGATCTGGACACAAGCATGTAATTCATGTGAAGAGCTAAGTAGCACAGACCAGAAAATAAAACTGTGATGTCTTCTCATGGTGGGCAGGGGAATCCCATGTCTCTCCAGTGGTTTTATAATTTTCTATTTGCATATAAAGTTACTGGGACAAAATATGTAGTGGAAAAGCCTTTAAATTTTTATGTGGGATTGTTTTCTGCATTCATTTCTTGTGACCTCAGATTTGCCCAATTATGAAGGTCATTTTTTCAAACTCTTTCTTCAACCCTATCCAATACCAGTGTAACAGTTAATTCTTATTAATACGTAATGGTTTTTGGTCTTAGAAGCTTAGGAAAAGGATGCAGAGGGGTAAGCTGAAAGCATAGTTGCACTTGGGTCATACAGTAACAACGGCCAGATATGTTTGTTAGAAAAAAGTACATGTACTCTTCAGCAACTGAGTCATCATATCTCTGCCTTTTGTGAGTGTGCTCTACCCATATTTTCTTTCAAAGTTGATTAATGGGATTTCTCTGATCTGTAGGACATCGCGTTCATGGATCAACATAGAATCATTAAAGTTAAAAAGTATCACTCTTTTATATCATAGTTCCTGTTACAGAGCAAGAAGGTGGTTAGTTTTTTTAATAAGGTCCTATACATAGTCCTGCTTACCTTGAATACTTTGTCAGTTAAGTCTCTTGCATGTGGAGGCACTGAGGAAATAAGAGAGAACACAAAGGAGGGCAGCAAAAAGCAGAGTGAACTCAATTTTTAGAGTGAGTAGAGGTGACTATTAATAGGCTATTAATATCATCAAGGTAGTAAGATAAATGAAGAGAGGGAATTGCTTGGTCTCAGATGGTAGGAGAAAGAGCAATTGCTTAAGGCTAAGGAAGGAAAAGTTTGAACTAGATAATAAGGGCAGGGGAAGGAATGCTTTAACCAGAGAAAGTGAATGTTTTGAGGAACCTAAAGAAGAGTTTGAGGTACCATCACTTCTGAGGTGTGAGATTTAAATTAGAGATGTGGCTGATAGGGTTTGGTATTTTAAAAATTATCTAAAATTCTGGAGTCAGGTTGGGTTGCTTTAACCTTGTTTTCACAGTTATGATATGATTCAAGTAATGACTGTAGCCTTGACTAGCTTTTCTAACAAAGTCTGTGCTTCCTGAGCCTGTTGACAGAGTTTATTGGAAAATGAGGGACATGTATACCAGAAGGGAGTGTGACAGGACAGACTGTAATAGTAAAGTAGCTTGTCACTTATACGAGCAACTATCTGATAATTAGGTTTTGTTTTTTCTCTTTTTAAGTCAGTGCTGTATCTCAGTACTGGATGACATTGGGAGTTGGAGTATTGCAGTGATAATGACTTTGTGGTGCTGGAGAAAATTACTTAAGACAATGTTTTCAAACTTTCTGAGAGATGCCTTCATATAGTAAGGTTTTCCATTAAAAATTACTTTGGAAGCAGGGAAATCTGTCCTCTTTAAAGAAAGCTATCAAGTATTCTTATTGAAAGTCATTACAGAAATATGTCAAAATGTATTTAAAATAAAATATGCCTTATTCTGAAGCAGTTTCAGAGTTTATACCAACCACAATACCATTTCTGGGAATTCAGAAAGGACGTTTCAAACAGTCACTAGCAAGAGTCAATGAAATGGAACAACTTAAAAGTTTCGTCTTCATCCCTGCTTAGAGCACGTCTTCCCCTCTCAGACCTGGTTTATCTCTGCAAGATTTGCTCTGTGCATCTTTCTCCTGGGATCTGGAATATATCTCTCTCTCCTGTGATTCAATTTTCTTCTTAGTTTTGAAAAAGTTCTTGTTGGGTAATTAGATGATTCTGGGACATTGAATTGTGCCAGTTTTTAAGGTATGTTGCTGTTAGAGTCAGAAGAGACTGTTCTGATCATCTGCCCTCCTGCACAAGATGGTTACAGAATTTCGCACATTCATTTTTATGTCTAACTTCTGCCTCAACTTCAATAAACAGCACTTCTCTGAGACAACGATTTACTAAAATATAGTTGCTCCTATACCTTGCAGCCCTCAGTCAGGGGGGGTGTCAGAAAATTCTAGGTTTTAACATAGCACCTTTTTGTTTAAACAGCTTTTGTGTGCAGCTTCAGTGGGTACTGCTTTGAGATGGAGCAGAAGGAAGTCAAGGATCATCTGCATCCCAAATGGCTCCATTCCCTGTAGTACAGAAGATGGATTGGCTTGATTATTCTGTGTGCTTCTCCTGCTGAATTTTTTCTCCATTATGAAAGCACTTATTTGTAAAGCAGTCCAGTGCTATCAGCTAGATAATGGTTTGGAATATCCAGTCAGAAAAGGAATGAATCAGGCTTTTTTCTCTTCTTTTTTTTTTAATTTGGTGTTAAAATGTGTGGAACAGAATGGCCACTTGGTGGCAAAGCTGAACAGAAAGTAAAATATGACTCTGTGTTTCAGAAATGCTTCCATTTTTCTGGCATTTGTAGCAGATTTGTGGGAAACAGGATTATAAGGCACACTGACTTCTACCTACAATGCTACATGTTCCTAAGTGCCTACAGTTGTAATGGTACCTGTAGTGCTGGTGGAAATTGTTTGATTCCTTGAATACAAGATAAATCAATTATCTTTGCCTTCACCATGAGGTAAATTGGGGTAATTTGAATGCCCCTTCCAGAGTTTCTAGTGGATTTAGAAACAATACTACATGAAAAAGCTTCAATGACAAGGCAAAGGGCTTAGAAGGAAAGGGAACTACAGGCTTCTGCATAATGGAGATTTTGATATTGTATTTAGTCCGTGTGTTTTCTTTAGGTGATGCCTGGACATAACTGGAAGTGTTTCAGCATGCAGGGCACTGCGTATGCTGCCTAGAGGCTGATAATGTTTCCTTCTGGCACAGCATCATAACAAAGTAATATGCTGTGCTTTTTCCTCAACCAGAATTCTGACTGCATCAGCCCCTTTTACTTCCCAGCCCAGGGGACATGGCTACAGGCTCCTGAGGGAAGTGAGCAATGAAATAATTATGGCATCTCTCTTGAAACTGCACTTCAGGTGAGGTGAAGAGGAGATTCCTGACAACACTCAGCAAGGTCTCAGACTCCCTGTGTGGTTGGAACTGTATGGATAAATCAGCTTCTTTACAGTATGAGAATCTCTTTGCTGTTTTATGCAGTTAGATATTCAAACTGCACTTATTACTGAGCTTCTCTTGATTTTAAATAGGAGACTGAATTTATTACCCCTGCTTCTTGTTCCAGCAAAAACCTACTTTAAACTAATGCTAAAGTCAATAGGAGCAACATTTACTGCCCTTCCTGTCCCATGTTCTCACTGCACATGCTGAGTGGATACACATCCATGCTGTTGAAGCAAACGAGCTTTTGTCCTATTTAAAAACCAGGCCCTTTAAATTGGTTGTGCAATGACAGACATTTGCAGAACATGGTATAAAGCAGTATTTCCTGCTGCTGGAAACTTTGTGATTAAATCCAAAATAGCCATCCAGGATTTCTTCTATGGTGCCCTAATGTATCCCAGCTCTCTTTTTGCATGCATGCACACTAAACTTGTGGATATGGAATGACAACAATTCTGTCCTCTCAAAACTGTGGAATCTCACAAGTATCATTAATAAATACTCCAAGGGTTTATAATTCTTACTCCCTTAAAATTTTCAGTTGCTTCCTTGAATGTCTTTACAGTGATGTTTCATTGAAAGTTTCTTGCTTTGACTGTCTTGGCTATAGATTCAAAAAAGCAAGGTCAACCCAAGCTCTTGTGTAACCCTTCAATTTCAGTGTCTTTTTGCTTGAGCCAAATTGCTTCTCGTGCTCAACATGGCAGGTCTTCACCTCAGGTGTCATCTTTTCTTGGACCTGAATGGGGCAAGAAGCAAGACCTTGCTGGAAACTATTACCTCTGATTGGCTTTTCTTTCTTAAATTCCTGGTTTATTGTATGGAATAGATTGCACAGTTCAGTAAAAATAATGCATAAGAGCTGTATTAAGATGCAAAGCAGCAACTCTTTAGATATACCACATGTGATTAAATATGGTTATATGTACATGTTTAGATGTTTGCTACATCTGGTTGGGTGTGTTGGCAAATATTTGAGAGCTGCAAAATTTGAAGATTTCCGGTTTGGGTTTTTTGTGGGTTTTGTTTGGTTTTCTGTTTGTTTTGGTTGTTGTTTTGTTTTGGTTGTTTTTTTGGCTGATTGTTTAGTTTGCGTACTTTGGGGTGTTTTTTTTCTTTTTGTTTGTGGGTTTTTTGCTTGTTGGGTGACTTTTGGTTGGTTGCTTTTTTAACCTAGCTAATTTCTGTGATCTGAGCTACAGTGCCAGCTCTACAGCCAGTCCTGCACTGGTACAACTGGGGAATACACTAAATCAGAGGAGACAGTCTGACGTTAACAGCTGCTACAAAGGATAGCAGGAACTACTTACCTTTCTCTTCCATCAGCAAAATTAATTTAAGACAGAGTAATCATAATAACCAGATTAGCTTAGATCTGGTACAGTTGTACACACCTTTCTGCCAAGGCAAAGCGCCGTCTACCGCTCTGCCCGTGGCTGGATCTGTTGGTGCGAACAAACTGGCAGTCTGTGTGTGCCACCAGGGCCGTGCCTGCCGCCCCTGCCCGGCCCAGGCCGTGGTGCTGAGCCCGTGCCCCGCTGCCCGGCCCAGGCCGTGGTGCTGAGCCCGTGCCCCGCTGCCCGGCCCAGGCCGTGGTGCTGAGCCCGTGCCCCGCTGCCCGGCCCAGGCCGTGGTGCTGAGCCCGTGCCCCGCTGCCCGGCCCAGGCCGTGGTGCTGAGCCCGTGCCCCGCTGCCCGGCCCAGGCCGTGGTGCTGAGCCCGTGCCCCGCTGCCCGGCCCAGGCCGTGGTGCTGAGCCCGTGCCCCGCTGCCCGGCCCAGGCCGTGGTGCTGAGCCCGTGCCCCGCTGCCCGGCCCAGGCCGTGGTGCTGAGCCCGTGCCCCGCTGCCCGGCCCAGGCCGTGGTGCTGAGCCCGTGCCCCGCTGCCCGGCCCAGGCCGTGGTGCTGAGCCCGTGCCCCGCTGCCCGGCCCAGGCCGTGGTGCTGAGCCCGTGCCCCGCTGCCCGGCCCAGGCCGTGGTGCTGAGCCCGTGCCCCGCTGCCCGGCCCAGGCCGTGGTGCTGAGCCCGTGCCCCGCTGCCCGGCCCAGGCCGTGGTGCTGAGCCCGTGCCCCGCTGCCCGGCCCAGGCCGTGGTGCTGAGCCCGTGCCCCGCTG
>WBMV01005715.1:1088140-1144010 GCA_013396655.1 Campylorhamphus procurvoides
CAGCGGCCGCCCCTCCTCTTGGCTGCTGTTCCCCGGTTCCGGTTCTGATGGAGAAAATCCACCTTGATCCGTTCCTTTGTGGCCTCCCTTGGCATTCTCGCGGTGGGCCTTTAAAGAAGAAAAAGTAAAACGTTTGGACGTGGCGACCGGAATGCTGTGAAATGTTATGTTCTTTCCTCCGAACCCCATCAAATGTGTCATTTTGGTATTGGCGAGGAGAATAATCCTTTGCAACCAAAGCATTCTAGGATATATTTGTTAGACCTAAATTTTCAGTTAAGAGCATAGCATAGGTAGAGCTTCAAAGAATTTCTAGACTGTGTTTGCTCAAATTACAGATCATTTTCTTTTGATCTCAGTGGTTTTCACGTTGAGCTCTATCTGATGGTGGCAGCATGGACAGTTGTGGTGGCAGGCCTGGACTGCTGGGATTCACAGCTGTACACAAGCAGTCTGCTTTTAAGATTGATGTTCCTAGGAATGCGGCGTCTGACTGAGTTCTAAGTGGTGACGATCTGGTCATTTAACTTTTTATATAACGGGGGAGCCTTGAAAAATGAAAAGGATGTATTTTTCTTCAGCAGCTCTTAATTAAGGCCTTGCAATTCTGTAGTATGTTTTGGAAATTGTCATGTTTTCCAGTAAGTTGGAAAGCTTTGCTCGTAATAAGTTGTTATTCATTTTGGATTGCTTAACTTGTTGATTTTTTTAAACAAATTGCAAGGGTAGAAGTTGAAAATGTTAAAATTGGTCTACTGGAAGTGTGTACTTGTTAGTGCTACTTTAATGTGTGGTGTTTAGAATCACTGAATTTTTGCACCTTTACTGCAATTTGTGTTAAGAAATTAAGTTCTTTAAACAATAGAGAAGAAGTAATAGTAAGGGATCAGATACTTTAAAATGCTGTGGAAAGCCTGCTGATTTTTGATCTCTTAATAATTCAGCTTGTTAAATGTGACCTATGCATCTGGTTATTTAAAATTGTAGTTAAGTCTTGCTTCATTCTAACAGAGTTACTGCCTGAGGTTACAGTATTTCTTTGAGCCTGGGTGTGTGGGATGCAGAATTATTGTAAAGGTAGCTTCATCTCCCATAATTACAACCAGTTAATACAGCATTTTCCTATACCTTCTGTCGACCTGTCCTATCTATACCTATCGTGCTGAATCACTGGCTTCTGGAGAAAGCCTGGCCAGTTGTGCCAAGCTGTCTGTGTAATTGATATGAAGGACAGTGGTTTGGTTCTCCCCTCCTCCATTAGGTGCAGTGCAGTTGGAAATATTTTTTTTTTAGAGAGTTACTCCAGAGGTGCAAGGCTGCAGGTTATGCCAGTCTTGAGTGGAAGTATCTGTGCAACATAAATACATTTGTTGAAACTGTGCTGAAATGTGACAACTGTGTCACATCCCTGTTCACAAACAGATGCATTGCTTTTCACATACCAAGAAATGTTGCCCACACTCTTGCCTATTGTAGAATGAATTTTTAATTCATAGACATTTATAATGTCTCAGGTTCTTGAGAAAAACCCAGAGAAAAATGTAGCAATATTATCTGGTGTGTCTGTGTATTGGTCCATACTTCAGCTTTCATGCTCCAGTATACTCTGTACACTGGGTCTTTTTGGGAGGAAATATGAATTCAGGACTTAAAGCTTGCTGTTATTTACATAGTTCCTTTTGCTTTTATTTAAGCTTTATTTTCTTCCTCTGTATTACTGGAAGAGCAGAGAAAGAACAGAATCCATTAAATTTCAGAGGTGATGAGAAAGTAATTTTTTTACCACTAATACTATATGTTAGCAGAAATGGGCAAGAAATGCTCACCCAAGAAGAAATGGTTATTGTTTCATCAGTAACTTACCCTTTTAATAAGGTAGGATAATGACGTGCCCCCCCTTCATACTTTGACCTATATATGTAGCAGTTGGTGGGAAGTCCTTAGGTGTAGCGAAATATCTGAAAGGTTGTCACGTGTAATATGTTCATATCAGGTATATATATAATAAACATAATAATGGCTTGAAATATGCAGTCTGTACAGTCTAGCTGTGTTGGTCTGGCATACCTTTTCAAGTATGAATTCATTCATCAGAGATTACTGGTGGCTTTTAAAGTGTATAAAAAGCTCAAATTTCTTTTTTCATGGCTTAGTTAAATTGCCTAAGTAATTTGTACTTACAGAGTTTCTTGTAAATTAAAGGTTAGCTATGAAATTGAGATGTCTAAAGTGAGCTTTTGGCATTTGGTTCTGAAAAGATGTCTTGTGAGGAGGCTTTTGTTACTGTTCTGGGCTTTTTTCCTTAATAGAGAGGAGAAAATGTACCTGTAGTCCTGATTCACTGTTTTCTAAGGCACCCGCTTCGTCTTTGAAGGATACTTAGTGTTTTACTGTCTTGTGGAAGATAGCAGTTTCCTCTATTAATGTTCTGTCAAAATCTTTTGTCTTTTAACTGCTGTTGATATCTAAGTGCTGTATCTGATTCTTTTGGATTTGAGTTTGCCTTTCTTGTTGGATGGCAATTGACTAACTTCAGTGGACACACTTGACCTTTCAGTTCATATGTCTTTCAAACTTTAAATTTGCCAATATATCTTTTCTACTGAGACAACTGTTTCACTACTTTGTAGTAAAGTGCTTTCCACTGACAGGAGGGAAAAGTCCTTTTAAGCTCAGACAGTTTGATAGAATGGTCCTGGCCATGGCAGGGATGAGCCTTCATTGGCTTTTCTTTGAGGGAAAGGCACCAGGGCTTCTCCAACTCACCTATGGGTAACTACACCCCAGAGTTGTACTTTGAAATGCTCTATCCTCTCCAGCGTTTTGCTTTATCCACTGTGTAGGTGTTGTAAGGCTTTGGGAAGCAATCCACAGGACCTTGTCACGCTGACCTAATGCTAAATTTGAAGATTATGTCTGTTCTTCTGGAAATGGAAGGCTTCAGTATTTCTTTGTTTTGGATAAAAGTCATGGTACAGTCTGATTGGCAAACTGTCATTTTGGATATTAAATGGAAGCTTATTGAAACAACTCTTGAGAGAAACCCAAAGAGATGTAACTCTTGAGCAGGGTCCTAAATTAAGGCACTAGTAGCTACTTTTGAACAATTATGTCCATGTAAGGAGAAAAAGAAACAGTATATAACTTTACAATTCAGAGTCTGGTTAAAAAAAAAAAGGTAAAAGGTTAAAAGTTGACATGCAGCATGAAGCCTGTTTTAGAAATATTATAAGGCACTTATACTGCTGGCCAGAAATTATTCTAAGAGATCCAGAAAAGCAGCAGTGTAAAGAGAGTATTAAAAGGTCATATTTTTTAAAAATCACAGTTTTGTTTTGGGGGAGAGGCAGTGGAATGGAACTGAATTCTGGCAAGTGTTCGACTGGTCTTTTTTTGTTTTAGGGGATGGTTAGAGTGCATAAAACTTGAAGTAATGGCAACGCAACCCAAAAGAACCCACTCAAAAATGGAAGCCTGCCTCAATTTCAGTAGGACAAATTGACAATTGAGGGTTGGGAAGGTAAGGCCAGAGCACAAAAATCAGGCATTTACTTCCATGTGTGTTTATTGTGTAAGGAACTAAGGACTCTTTCACACATGAGCCTGTTCTTATTGCTGAATGGGACCAAAGAATTCTCCCACTGAAATTTAAGTGGTTTCAAAACATATCAACAAAAGAAATGTTCCAAAAAAAAAAAATCCCAGGATCAGAAGATATTTGTCTGGTGGCTCTAAAGGAAGTCTTTGGGGGTTTTGGGTGCAAAATTGTGGAATTATTTTTCATAGCCTGTGGTGTAATTCATCTGAGTCAGAGACATGGAACCACAGCAGCATTTTTCTTAAGTTCTAGATTGAACTGGAGAACTGTAGATCAATAAGTTTAATATTAACAGATTCATTGTACTTGTTAGGAAGAGTGAACTAACTTCTCTGGGGAAAGATAGTATTAAAGAGTTGGTACAATACTTATAGATGGAAATCAAAAGGAATTGTTAGAATATTTTGAAGAAGCTGGTGCACTTGTTGATCCTGGCAAAACTATTCATCAGGTTCCTTTATTGAAGCCTTTAAAATAAACAAGAGGAAGTACCCTCTTTGGGATCAAAATTAGTTAGGAAAGAAAGGATGTTAGTCGTAATAAACTTCCATGGTAGAGGGATGTTAACATCTCTTGTCTGTGCTCTTTAAATGTGTCGAG
The DNA here is from genome assembly GCA_013396655.1 of Campylorhamphus procurvoides. Lineage (NCBI taxonomy): Eukaryota > Metazoa > Chordata > Aves > Passeriformes > Dendrocolaptidae > Campylorhamphus > Campylorhamphus procurvoides. The sequence continues at coordinate 1,092,339 of WBMV01005715.1, forward strand.
AAGTTCTTTAGAAAACAGAGTGAATGGCTTATAGTGACACTTATCCAGGCTAGCAAACTTCCAGAGATGTTCCAGGAAGCTCTTGTTAGACTGAGTGCCTGGGTTAAGAAGATGCTATTCAGATAAAGACAGAGCAGACTCTACAAAGGACAGAACAATTCTTGCTTAAACGTAGAAAATTATGAACTTGGGAAAGAAATATTAGGATCTGTATGGATAATATTCTGAAAATATTAGTGCAGTGGCAGTGAATCTGGTAGGAATTCAGGGATTATCAGATGATCAGTTTAGAAAAAAGGAGATTTCACTATCATGCATGATCTTGTGTTATATGTGCATCTTGAGCAACAGCATATAATTTTGTTCTGTCTTTCTGCTTTTCTTCTTTATATCAAGATATGTTCAGAGGTACAGAGTGGCTTTCAGGCAAGATGGAGCGATAAAGATGACAAATCTCTGGCTTGGAAAACGGGTGGTGGAATAGGAGATAGAGTTAAATACTGCTTGCCTTATGAATGGTATTTAGTGGAAAAGTTGAATAGGAAGAAACTGTAGTTACTGTCTTTCTGTGAAAAGGAGAAATACAGTACCAAACAAAATAGAAAAGGTGAAATACTTTTTCGTGTAAGTGTAATTAAAATTGTGGAATTCACTGCAATAAGGTGCAGTGGAAGCCAAAATTATGAAAGCATCTATTCAGGTTCTGGACAAAATAGTGGCAAATAGTTCTATCCGTGATCACAAACATGAGGGTCTGAATGAAACTCTGCAGAAAATCCTTAAACTGCCCTATTTGGAAAGCAGAGTATGGAGAGGGAAAGACCTGTGATTCCATCACTGTCAGAAGCACATTTAAGCACTAAGTAATCTTTTGGCATAGCACACTGTGGGCATTTTAATGTGAGGAGTATCTCTAAATACTTTTCAAACAAATAATTATATTTCTCCTGAGAGGAACTTCCAAAAATGTCAACCAAGTTAATTTAAAAACTACACACAGTATAAAGGATGAATGAATGCACTTTGGCATACTAAGTATACCACTAGTTTCATTTGAGAATTAAAATTCTATGAAATTTATAAGACTGCAAGTGTATGATAAGTGAGGATGAAATAAATAGTGCCTGCAGTGCCATTGTAGGATTTCAAGGTTTGGAGGGTCATTTTTCTTGCTCCTAGAATGCTTGCTAATACAGCAAGAACTGTCCATTCATAGAAACTTTGGGATAATTTTTGTAAAGAAACTGACTTGCTGGATCTGTGCTTTCTTGTTTGGGATGAATAGGGTAATGTGGTTTTTTGTCAGCTATTGATTCTAGCTTTCTGATTCCAGTAGATGCTGCTGTGTATTTGTGCTTATCTAGTGTTTTCAAGGTTGCTGGTGCACAGACCATCTGTGATGTCTTTATGCTGTTTTTTTCAAATCTGTTCTGCCAAATGCAGAAGCATAATTGGATATATTCTGTCCTCATAGCAGTCATGGGTGCTACATCTTTTCCTTCTTTATAGATATTGGCAGAGGCGTGAAAATGCCAGGGACAGACTGAAAGATGTGGTAGGTGTTAGGCTTTATGATTCTTCTGAGTGACAATACATAGACAGCAATGCATTTATAACACCAAAGGCCAACAAAACCTGACTAAATGACAGAAGCCACAGACAACTCTGCTATTGTGGTAATAAACCTACTGACAAAATGAAGGATGCCGGCCTTTCTTTTCAGAGAACACCATGGTTGTATTGATATATGATATCACTTGGGGGAGACAAGCATTATACATGCTGTTTCATGTATAACTGTCACCAAAGTAACAAATTCTTTACAAAGAGTGTGCGTGTGTTTAGTAACCTTAGTAATGTGAGCTGAAACTTTATCTATGAAATAAAAAAACATTCTTAAAACAGAAAATGCAATCTAGAACATTGAGCTTGCTTTAACTGCCAAAACTAAGTTCATGAAATATGTCATGGGCTCCTGATTATAGAGGGACAATGGCTAATTTTTTTTCACTGTCAGAGAAGAATTATTTAAGTTCTATAGTCTTAAGAACAGAAACAGCTTTGCTTGTGTAAGTACATACCTTGTACAGTTGATCCCTGATGCTTTTTCTTACATTAATCTGGAGGCTTTGATCTCATCTCGTTTCATGAGCCTGTTCCAAGAGTGCCTCTGATACAAGCCAGGTTTAAGCAAGGTTGTTACAATGGTCATATATATATCAGCACAGTTTAAATTTACCATATCTACATGTAAGATTTTATTAGCAGCTACTGTTGTACTCAGTTACTAGGCAATGTGAGATCTGCTTTGGGTCTGGAAGTAGCGTGTTTGTGTAAGTTGCCATATTGCACCTCTCAGCAGGGATTATTATACTGGGTAAAGTGCCACGCTAATGTAGTTTTTCTACTTCGAACCTCTTTGCTATCTACTGGGAATTTATCCCTTCAAATTGGTGCTAAGCTTTGGATCTCCACAGCATGCTTTATTCTAAGGGATAAATGTACCCAGAGGCTTTTAGAAAGTCAGCATAGAAGACATTTAGAGGTTTTTGCTTTTGATATCTTTTAGTAATACTTCAGTATAGGGGAAAGGTGATTTTTTCACTCTTTGTTAATGCATATACAAATAGTCATAAACCATCAAAATATTTTATTAACAAATTCCAAAAGCTACTGAGTGGTTTGTGGTTTTTGTTTGTTTCTTTCTTTCTTTTCTTCCCCAGAGTTACTGTTTAAATACTTGGATCAATATAGTTAAAATTGTATTATCCATATATATGTATGTCTAAAGTGAAATTAATTAATTTTCACTAGTAAGCAATTGTTTTAGAAAATCTTTTATGCTGTTTTAAATCATAGTGTGTTCTGTTTGTTATTAACATCTATACTTTTACTAATAGAGTATGTCTGTTATTTTGTACTGCAGTGTGTGTTACTTTAGAGTTTAATCTCTAAATACTTCTCTGTTGTTTTGCTTTGCTGGGAATAGTAGAAGGGAATCCCTTAATGCCCAATACCATGTTATTTCCTTAGGGTAATTCCTCTTAATTACCATTCTGTTACAGTCCCAAGAGTGCAGGTTATGCACAAAGACTTTGAAACATGGATTATATTTCTGTCTTGGAACACATCATGCTGCAATTCTTTTTCCTTAGGCTATAACATTCTATGACTACTTCATCAAAGGTTTAATTAAACCCATTAGTTTGCAGATATTTTCTACATGCTTCAAAACTTATCATCCTTAAACTATTAAAAGATGTTTATAATATTTTTCAAAGGTATGCACTTTAATACAGTGTCAACTATTGCTGACACAAAAGTCAAAGTATAAAATGGAAAGAAACAGTTTTTGTACTGTTCCTTTTTGTTCACTGGGTGATACAGATAAAATCTTTAGCCATGTTTTATTCTGCCTCCTCTGAAGATTATTCTTTAAAAATCTTTCTTGAGCAATGGCAAAATACATGTATTGTGTTGAAAGGACTTTGTTAAACTCTGAGGAACTAGTTTTAAGACTTCATTTTTTCTTGAGGCAAATATAACTTTAGAGGTGCTTAATTAGTTCTCATACTACAGTTATGGATTTTGGGCACTATGGATAACCAACCCCTGGATATGGTTTTACATTTAAGTTTTCATAAGGATATTAATTTTAACAATTTGAGACAGATCTTGACAGTGGATTAAAGCAGCCTGTGAGAAAATGTAACCTGATAGGCAAACTCAAAGCTATAGTTTGTTAAAATAGACAGAATTTATTTTGTACTGATCTGATCTGAAATATATGAAGTAGATGTAAGAACATCTTTAAGAGAGGAACATTTCATTTGCCATGGACTTAGAACTCCTGAAAAGTCTGAACTGTCATAAGGCAGAGGTCGACACCATCTTCTTGAATTCTGCAGCCATTGGCTGTCATAAGTCAGTAATGATTTGCACTTGAGAGAATGAAGAACAGGTGGTCACCTTAACAGACCAATCTCTATCACACCTTGCTTCTACCCAAAAAACCTTCAAAAAGAGAAAAAGTTGTCTCTCACTTTAGATCTGTTCTTGGAATAATACTAGCATTAGTGAAGCACAGTTCTAACAGAACTTGGAGGCGATTGATTTGGTTCTGGGAAGGTGTGTGTGATCTCTAATGGTTTTTGCAGCATTAAAGCTACTTTGTGAATTGTCTCATCTCTCATAAAAGGATGAGTTCATTTTTGCATTGCTGAAGGCAGTAGTGGGCCCACAAATAATCTGTTACAAGAAGTGCAGGAAGAAAGGGCCTAAAACTAATTTATGTACAGATTATTATCAACTTTGAAATAAGGCAAAAATAATGTTGAGAGAATATGACAGTTGGAAAGTCAAGTTCAGAAAAACAGTAAAAACTAGAGTTAGTGCTTGCATGGTCATAATTAAGTGCTTCCAAAAATTAATTCAATTTATTTAGACGGAACAATTAATTTCTCTTTTCAGAGCCAGATTTAGGTTTTTAGGTTTGTGCATAGTGCAGAAGTGAATGTCTTTTGATTTCTTAAATAAGTTATTAACATTTGGACTACACAGAATTTTAACATTTCTGAGTGAAACTTGAATCGCTACAAGAGGAAACACATGTAATTTTTCTGTTGTTAATAAAATTCTTTATCTCCAAAAATAAAGTGCCAAATTTGTTCTACACTATGGATAGTAAAGGCACATTTTTCAGCTTTTTCCTATTTAGAAACTTTTATAAGGAGAATAGTATACAATTCTCTAGTTTATCTTCTAGTCTAATTTAATTTCAGTGAATATATAGATCTGATTTATGCATCAGTTGTTTTATTGATATATTTTTATTATTGCATAAAACAGAAGGCTAGCAATGTGCTACTAGTAATCTAGAAATCAATTTAAATGAAGTCAGCAAATGTTTTAGTATGTAAGCATTGATTTTTGGAATATAAAGTTTAACTTGAGAGAGTAAGAAAATAAATATGAATAATCTCTCCACAACTGTATTCCTACTACTAGTTCTTATCTTTGAATAGATATGCTTCTCCCATTTTTCTGTCTTAACGTTCAGTGTTTAAATTGAGAGAAACAGAATGGTTTTGCACCTGGTTTAGTCCATTCTTTCCACAGTGGTTGGCTTGATGAGGGTATGGCGTTGGTTTAGTTTTATCTTCTGACGAGTGTGAAGATATTCTGGCACAATGCTTATTGGCAGTTTTGAAGTATCCTCTTTTTCCCACATCCACATTTCATGTGTGCTGTAACTGAACTGCCGTTGTTTGAACTCATGGCCATCAAATGTGCTGGCTGGGCAGTTGCTGTGCCTGCTTTGGTCCCCAACCACTGCTTATCACCTCCTTTTGTTTCTAGTCTTTCAAACAGCTTTGTATCCTTTTCTTGCTAGTTTTGAATTTGTTTCGCTGTGTTGTTTTGTTTGGTTGGGGTTGTTTGGTGGGGTTTTTTCCCTGAGGCGTTGATAATGGGATAATTTTTAAATGGTTTTGCAAGTCTGAGTGGATATTAAATTAATATCCTGCATCACCAATACTTGCTGAGTCCTTCAGAGAATGGCAGTATATTGGAGAGAGATTATTTCCCTTTGAAAAACTAGTTCTAACTCTTCCAAATTTTGTACATACTATTGTGCCTTCTAATTCTTGTTTGATAGTTTCTACAATCTTGCATATTATAGATGTTTGCTTTTAAAAATGTGTACACAACACTCTTCTCTCCAGATTTTAATGATGTCATAAAATTGGTTGATTAAAAGAAAAGTTTGTTACTTTGGATAGCAGATATTTCATGATAGATCCAATCCTGGATGGACTGTGTTTTTAAAATAGCATTGTCGTGACTACTGTTTCTTCTTTTTAAATTTTAGCTGTCCCTTTTCCACCCACGCATCGCTTAACGTCTGAAGAAGTGTTTGACACAGATGGAAGACCAAGGGTTGACATTTTGAAGAACCACTTGATAAAAGAAGGTCGAGTGGATGAGGAAATTGCACTTAGAATCATCAATGAGGGTGCTGCAATATTACGGAGGGAAAAAACTATGATAGAAGTTGAAGCTCCAATTACAGGTAATATTTCTAGATAATTTTACACATAATTAAATTCAAAAATGCCAGATTTTTTTTAGTAGTAGAATTTGTCTTAAAATTGCTAAAATAAAATTTCCATGTTAGTCTTACTGAATTATCCTTCACAACTGTATTTGTTTAACAGTCTGCACATTGTTTTGGAAAATGAAGGCGTTAAACCTATTGAAAAAGCTAGTATGATTGGTATTAAAATTGGTAAAAAAATAAAGTCGTTAAATGCTGTTGAATTATGGATTTCCTAATTATTTTAATTTGGAATAAAGGCATCTGCCTGAACTCAGGATAATCCTGAAATCTAATCACTGTGGTTTGAAGTGAAAGCTGTAAACTGAGATTCTCAGTTCATCCCTGAGTGAGATTGGTGATTGCATGTAAAACCATGTTGTTGTGACAGTAGTGGTACTGGAAAGAGTTTAAAGATTGTTTTGGCATCTTTAGGACTGGACCCACTGGAATAGAAAACTGATTCACGTTTTTTTGGAGTATTTTCATAGTTTGACTAGTTCTATTTCTGTTTGACCTTGTGAAAGGTGGATTTGATGTTCTTTAGTATTTTTATTTATAAACAATCTAGACTCAAAGAAAGTAGTTTATGTTGCATATCTGTTGTTTATGATAATGAAAGTAGATTAGATTTTTGTGTTCAAATCAGATTTTCTTTAATCTGAATGTGGTTTCTTCTAAATGGACACACAAACTTAGTGTCTGAAAGCTTCTTTTAAGGCACAGCTTGTTATTTGTTAGTATCAGGTCAGTAAAGATACTGACACAGTACGTCGTTATGCTTATTGAGGGGGTTTAAACAATGAATGGTTGAAATGGTGGAAAACCACGAAGTCGTTTGTGTGAGCTTGGAGTGTTTTGCAGTTCCGGGTAAAGTTCAAAAAACTATTGTTTATTTAGAATTTTTATATTTCTGTTTATTTATGTAGTTGATTTATTGGCAACTGAAAAAGAAGGAAAGTTCTTTCAGTGTTTAGTAGATATTTTTTAAAAAGAGACATATAAGTGGACACATTCTATTTAGTCTAATATTTCATAGGTTGTGATGGCAAATGGTCTGCTCTAAGGGAATAATAACCTTTAAAGTGTGATGTGCCATATCCGGTATTTCTTTCCAAAATTAGATCAACCTTTTTCCCCCAAAGAATTTACTGATAAACTCTTAAGAAGTCAGAAGATGCTATTTGTCCATTGATCAGTGACATTTTGCATCAATGAATGACAGTCTCACAAGTTTGTGTTAATTGTTATCAGCAATACCTCATGCAGAAGAGAGAAGGCAGCTCCTGACTGATCTGGGAACTCCTGTGGGAAAGGAGATAGGAGCAGTTGTCTCTCCCATGCACTTTTTAATTACTTTTTTAAAAAAACCTGTGAGATGACCTGGCTTTGCTGTATGCCCTTCAAAGACCTCCCATCTGCGCTCTTTGGCACTTCTGCCTTAGCTTGCTGACCACTGGTTTTGTCCTGTCTCATATTCTAAAAACACAAGAAAAATCCACTGTTGAAATAGTGAACATGGTTATTTGAAGGAGAAAAATAGCTGAGCAAAGAGAAGAAATGATGATATTAAAAGTTATGTTAGTCTGGCTCAGGAACAAAAGCATACTCCCCACTTTTTTCAACCTCAGGTGGACTCAGCAAATTGTTGCAAAGCAGCAGGCATTTTCAAATACACTTACCAAGGAGAATTTGCAAAGATACCCAAGGGGTTGGGGAGGACAGTAAAGAGCTGCTGACAGCTTTCAAGACCGTCATGCTTAATGCATTAACTGTATTGGAAAAGTACTCCATGATCTGCTAGACTCAAACAGGGCTATCATCAGCATTGCCACAGGTGGAGAAGACAGCATCTTAATGAAAAGCAAAGGGGGAGCCTTCAAAAATTTCTGTTATTCCTGCCTTTCCTCTGAATTAGAAGTATTTTGTGGCTGTTTACTTAACTATAAATTAGTAACTTTTCTATTAGATTTTTTTTTTAAATTAATTTGAACAAAATTTTTGCTTGCAGTGTGTGGTGATATTCATGGCCAGTTCTTTGATCTAATGAAGCTGTTTGAAGTGGGAGGATCACCTGCTAACACAAGATACCTCTTCCTCGGTGACTATGTAGACAGAGGTTATTTTAGTATAGAGGTAACTGAATATGTTAATCTGTTTTGTCCTAAATTTTTCTATAAGCACATTTTCACTGAGGTTTTCAAATGATATTTTAGGTGTGCTTTAACATGTTAACGTGTTCTTCCTTGCTGTGCTTTCTCCTGTGACAAAGACCTGTGTACAGGAGGATATTGACCAGCTGTTTGAACTGTCCTGTTGGAATTGTCAGACTTACTCATTTTTCCTCCTCTTTCTTTAGTTAGTTTTTTAAAAGTTGAATTCTATAACATTATTTTGCATAATGCTGCTTCTAGGGTAACGTGCAGGAAGTTGTGTTCGTATATTTTCAGGGAACAGGTGAGTCATGACTACAAGGTCTTTTAATTTAGTATTTGCAATATTGTTATCTGTTTATCAAATATTATTATCTGCTTAATTTTATAAAATTAATTTATATAATCAAATGGGTTTTAATAATTATTGAGACTTTACTAAAATTCTTAGAGCAAATACAGATATTCTTTAAGGATGACCTGTGTTTCTGCCATTAATTCTTCAGTGATTTCGAATTCAAATAATTTATTAATTTTCAGCATGTTTATTAAGTATGCTGCATTTCAGAGATATTCACTTACTCACACCAATTATTTTCAGAGCCATGGTTTTTAAGTTAACTATTCTTCTGAAGCCGGCCTGGGAGGTGCCTCATTCTGGGATCTCTTTGTAGATACCAAAATTAATTGAGTGACATACCACTGGAAATAGTGTCTTCCCAGTCATGGTGTATGGTCCTTCCTTTCTGTGTTAAAATTTTGCTGTTCTAATACCATGTGTGGGTATATGCTGTGAAGGGCGTGCACAAAGCCTTCTGGAGTTGGTAGAGGTGGTAGAGAGGCAGGAGACGCAGCAAAAGTGGTTTTCTCAAAGTCATCTTTAAAGAAAAATGTCAGTAGGCATTCCCTATTTAACAATTTGATCTTCTTGGCCTGTTCTTGATGATTACAAATAATGTAATTGTCTTTGAGAAGGACATTTACGTAGCAACTCTATATGTTAATATATCAAAACATGGTCTTAAAGCTTTTCAACCATTACACGTAAACAATTTCTGGACAATAATTGTTCTTGAATATATTAATAAGAACAGGCTTGGATTTTTTTTTCCTCTCATATGATTTTAATTTAATTTTTAATATAGTCATAGAATATGCTGCTTTGAAAGGGACCCACAAGGATCATCAAACCCCTGCACAGGACGATCCCCAACAGTCACACCATATTTGGCATGTTAAATATACTTGCAGACCATGTAAAGATATGCTAAGTATATCCTTGAAAACTGCTCCAGGGTTCTTGAAAAGCTTGTCCTTCATTGAAATAATTTGCTCTCTTCTATTCTGAGTGGCTGTTGGACATGATGATCTTAAAAGTCTTTTCCAACCTAAGTTGTGGTTCTATGAAGTACATGCAGACTAGCTGAATGAAATTGAGTTCCTGCAGATGCATCACAGCAGGACTATGATTTGTGGTCTTGTTGAGAAATAAAAGGGTAGTACATGAAAATCAGCCATTTGTTCCCCATTTTAACATTAAAATGTTTTTTCCTACTTAAGTTTTTGCCTTAATTAACATTTAGGAATTTTAAATTGACCTTTATGAGTTGTCATATATGGTTACTGTAAAATCTTTTTTAGCGATCGGAAAGGTAAAATTTTGGTAAAATATTTGACTTTTCACAGAGAGGTGAAATTTTTAAAAAATGTATGAACAGTGAAATTTGAAAATTTTCATTAATAAATTCTTAATCTCTCTGTCCTGAAACATATATAATTGCATTGTTATTTTAGTAGTAATCCATTTCCAATTAAAAAATATTTTCATTTCTAATAGAAAAGATAATTACATGCTACCACAATTGTATTTAGTAAACTGCAGGGATCAGGATGGACTCCTTCACATAAGTGTGGGCAAATTCTTCTTTTCTGTACTAGAAGTAACAGGACACAGGGAATGCTAACATTAGTCTGTCTGTATTTGATAACAAAAAATAAATATGCCAGGACAGGAAACGTAATGAACTAATTTGGTTTTGTGCTTAGTAGGTAACATACTTGAGAACGTGTAAATCTCAGCAATTGAATCAAATTTAGTACTTGTGCACTGAAAGGAAGACACTATTTTGCCATTTTTCTATTCAATGTTTCCAAAGTTGGCAGCTTCCGTAAATTTTTCATGCAACCTGACTTAACTGAAGCAGTTCACAACTGGAGAATTTGCCAAGGTGATTCGTGTATTCATCTGATGATAGGCAGTTGTTTTGTAAGAAAGTGATTATGGTTTTTTGTTGGGAAACACTTTTAAAGAGTCTGGGGACTTTGCAAGGATATTTTAGAGTTACAGAAACATTGGGAAGCAAGTGTTATCCTTAGCGAAGTTGCTATTTTGCATATTTTTACGAAGAAGATAAACATTTGGTAATTAGTTTAGCTAAACTTTGCTGTAAAAGTCTTTGATGTATGTCTTAATGTTTATGGTGTTCTTTTCTATGCAAAATGACTTTGAAGAGCAACACTAATAATGACTTGCAGGTGACTTCGATGGAGTCCAAAACTTCTGGGGTTTTGAGATTTCTGTGCTCATTTAAAAAGACAAGAATTAGATTTGAAGTTTGTGACATACATTTTGGGCATTCAGGACTGCTGGGTGGTTACAGACTCTAAACAGAAATAACTGTGCGTGTTCTGTAGCTCTGTCTTCAACTCTGTTCTGTGCTGATATTGTAGTAATGATGATATACAGGAACTTATTACAATTCTTTGAATTTGCTGCTTGTACGCTGAATAAGCAACAGCTTTCCCAGTCTCTGGGGAAAGGAAGGTTTACTCTGTCCATTCTTAGTTTAAAAATGGTCTCCAAATGATACAGCTAATATTAATGTAAATAATTTTGTCAAGTTTTTTGTCTTTAGTCTCTGTTAATAAATACCTGCTTTCTTATGCCAGTGTTTATAATCATATTATAAAATTAGATTTTAGGCACAAACACATCCATGTCTAGATGAAAGTGTTCTGCACTTTAATTCTGCTGAGTTTATTTTATTATTGAGTGTCTAATAAATATAAATATTTTTTCAGCATTCTATGTGACTGTTATTAAGAAAAGTAATAAGCAATTTCCATCAGTCATGTCCAGAACTGGACTCGAGGAAGTAGTGCTGTGTTTTAAAATGGAGAATTAAGCTGTGTCTGCTTTTGAAGCTGTTAACGTCCTTACTCAGTGTTTCTCAGTAATGATTTTTAAAATTCTTATAAACTAGTGTATTTTACCGGATATCCTTTTTTTTTCCAACAGTGTGTGCTGTACCTATGGGTCCTGAAAATTCTCTACCCAAGCACATTATTTCTTTTGAGAGGCAACCATGAATGCAGACACCTAACAGAGTATTTTACCTTTAAGCAAGAATGTAAGTACTGAATAAGAATGTAAAATCAGCTTACATCCAACCTGCTGATCTACAGTCAGTCATTGTGGCTGAGGTGTTTGTTGCTTAGTTTAATTAAGGTCTTGCAAACATTTGGAGGCCCCATTGACTTCTGTAGAACTACTTGCAGTTGTGGCACTGGAGTGCAAGAAGACAACTGCCTTAAAATATACATTACAGAGAAAATTTTGGTGTATCAATCTTGATTTTAAAATCCTGGAGAGAAGAAGGTTCTTTTGCTGTCTTGGCTGTAATCAGGAGTGCAGAGTAACTTGCTGAGCAGTGTTGTGGAGCTCGCAGAAAAACGCTACTGCTGAGTAGCTTTTCCATTTGGGCAATTGATTTTCAGCTATACTAGTAAGATAACTCTTTTGGTGATGTAAGCTGCCACTCCATTGGAAGGCCTGTGTAAATATTGATCCAGTGATAAATGGATCATTTGGCCTGATAAAACCCTCTTTGATGTAGATAAAAATGATGTAATCTATAATCAGTTCTTAGCTGCCCACTCGAAATGAGAATTTACAAATTTCTCTGTAGTATGAAGTATGCTGTATAATTGTATAAAACTAATGAAAAATAATTTGGTGTTATAGTTGGTTTTCTTTTGTGGGGGTTTGTTTGTTTGTTTGTTTCTTAGTTTTTGGGGTTTTTTTAAAAGAAGTTTCCACTCCTGAGATAACAGAAGAAGAAATGAAAAAGTTTATAGTTCTGGAAGATAATATGTGTTAGAAATGTGCTTGTTGTTGTTGTGCTTGGAAATGTTCATTTAAACCTCAAAATACTCATTGCTTTGGTTTTTTTTAAGCATTCACGTTGATATTTGCTGTTACATTTATGATCCACTAGATTACTTCTCTTAGGGGTCTGTTAGGGGTTTTCTAATGATTTCTATTTTCATTCCTGCAGGTAAAATAAAGTACTCTGAAAGAGTCTATGATGCTTGTATGGAAGCTTTTGATTGTCTCCCTCTTGCTGCTCTCTTAAATCAACAGTTTCTTTGTGTTCATGGTGGACTTTCACCAGAAATTAATACACTAGATGACATTAGGAGAGTGAGTATTTTGTGTATTTGAAAATAATTGGAAATAGAGATTTTATATGCTTCTATACAAAGGCATCTTTTTGAAGTCAGTATATTGTTTTCTGTTCTTGTCTCCTGTGGAAGTGTAAATCAGGAACTGAAATGCAGGCTAGGCAGTATCATAATTAAAAACTCATGGATGATTAGGGCATTTTCCATTAGTAAACCCCAGTGGGACAGCTGTTACAAAACACACATAAAAAACTCCCTCAAGAACTCCATATAGTTTCCTCAGACAGATAGTATCTGTAAAGAGCTTCATATCCAATCAAAATAATACTTTGTATGTCTTTCTAGATAAGAGCTAGTGTTCTCATGGCTTGCAGGTGGAAACTTGTAGAAATTAACTGTAGTCTTAAAATTTTTTGCTATATCAAACATATTTCAGTTATTTTCTAATTTCTCTGAAAGAAAATTTTAATTATCTTACTCATGTGGATTTTAGTTTTGATAAAATGAGACATTGTAGTATTTGATAGAAATTCAGATTGCTATTTAAAATGACAAATTTGGTAGGCATTTGAGTAACAGTTGTAGAGTACTTCTCACTGTGATAAATGTTCTGAGTGTACAAGTAAGACAAATGAAGTTTTTAAAATTATGCAAAGGAAACACTAAATAGTGATGTGCAACTTAAAGGGAAGAAGACTGTGATGACATGAGGTATCTCTAGTGTGGTTTCATCTTGCATGGACTGTTGATGTCAGGTAGAGATTTTATCAGATGGGAACTTTCAAACTCAGCTGCTTCCCTTTTTGTGTACTCCCTCTTGATGATTTTAATTAACTTAGCTGACAAAACCATTCCTGTTACGATTAGTAACAGCTAAAACATAGCTGACTTCAGCTTAAAACATAACTAGGTGGTTCTAAGAAAGCTTTGGGATTATAGGTAAGGATGGAAGAAGAAAGTTGTTTAGCCACATTATGTGGGGCATATTATAAAAAAGATGTAAATGTCAGAGAAGTAAAAGTATGTTCCTAATCTGGTTTTATAATATATAAATATTGATGGCCCATTTTGTCCTTTTATCTTCATGTATTGTATTTTTCATTTTCTCCTTTACTTGTGCTCCATTTTTCTTTTTTACCTCTCCCTCTCCTCAGAGTTATAGGCTGTCCAGTTGATTCTCATTTCTGAATTTATCATATTTTGGTCACTTGGGGATTTTTGTAGTGATTGGACCATTTGGAAGGCTGGAATGTCAGTTTATTTCATTTATAGAAATTACACTGCCAAGCAGAGTGATCTGAGAGGAGAAGAATATGGTAGAAACAGGGAGGAAACGTATTTACAGGATCAGTGGTGTAAATGGGAAAGTGTACTGAGGCACATTGCATTGTCAAGGCACAGAAATCCCTGTGTGTTGTGCAGAGCAAGGGAAGTGAGAGAGCAGAGTGACTAAATGGTGCCATTCTGACAGTGCCATAACAGTTCTCACGTTACAGAGGAAAAGAAACATGGTCAAGGCTTTTTGGAAAGTAATGTAAAGGAAACATAATCTGGAAAAATACTTTGGAAAGCTGTAACAGGATTGTGATTGTTTTTTCTGTTAGTCTCAGTCTTGCATCTAGTCACGTTTCAGTGTCAAGTCATCTTGGCCTGTACTTTCATGTGTGCTTTTCTAACATTCAGAGTCCCATTAGGGTGAAAGACAAGCTTGTGTGTTTATATATATGTACATGAAAATCTGCATTTTGTTTTGTTCTGATAAGAAACACGTTTGTAAATGTAAGGCAATGCTATTAGAACTGTTCCTTGGGCCTTTTTTAAAGAATCATCTGGTAACTTGGAAAAGGCACTATTCCTGGGTTGGCAGCAGCTTCAGTAGCTGCATTAGAGCTTGGCATGCACTGATACTGAAAATGTATTTAAATTAAATGGGTGATGTGAAATGCTCCTTTTATATCTAGGAAAACATGTATTTATGGTACAAATGTGGTGTGTGAAGTTACTTCTGTAAACAGTCAAGACAATTGTATACATTACAAGCCTTCAAGTTTATCAGCAGGAATTCTTCCTAAGGAGACATCTTTGCTGAAAGCACGTGTAGGCATAATCATCTGGTTTCAGAAGGGAAATCGCACATCTCTATAAACAGTGTAGGATTTACCTAAGAAAAAAAGAAAAATTCTGTGCAGGTGCCGTTTCTTCTGGATGGTCTTTTGTCATTACTGATATTCAGGAAGGTGATAAAATTACACAAACTAAATTATTATTTTTGCTGTCATAAACTGCTTCCAGAAGAGGACAACTATCATACTGGCCATGACAGTGAATCCTAACCAGAAAGACTGCTGCAGGTGCTTCTTATTTCTGGGAAAGTGGAAATTTTTGAAACTTGCAGTAATCTGATTTTGATTCTCTGAACGCCACAATGTTCTGATTGTCTTGGTAAAGAGTGTCTCTTTCAGACGTGTGTCCATCACCTTACAGATGCTGTTAATTGATTTCATTTACACTGCCGAGAAATAAATCCAGGATTGTGATTTTCAAGCTTAGCATTTTACAAGGAGGGAAGTGTCCAGATAAGATTATGGTGACTTTAAAAAAGAGAGACAAAGAATTTTCTTCTTCATTTACAACAGCTGAGCATTCTTTTGTTTAGCTCTTGGTGATACTAAGAGTTGGTCAGCAAATTGCCTTGAACTATATGGTGGCACTACTGGGAGTCTCTATAATACCTCGCGTCCTTTCTGTGGTCTGTTGAAATCTCCTTTTGTTTAGTAATACATAAGATGACTACCACACTGCACCAGCCTTTTCATTGCTCTTTAGGCTTTACTATGTGATAGTTCTCAGGAAAATTAGGACAGATTAATTAAAACTGGTGTCTGTGTGTGAAACTTCTGTGAAGGTCTTTTGTCTCAAAAGTGAAATAATTTTAATTTGCTGTACCTTAGTCTACCTCTAAGGTTTTGGTACTCCTCAATTTGAACGTCCATGTAGATGTATAATACACCTCAGTTTAGTAGCCCTGACTACATAATACTTACAAATTAATTTAGATTGAAATATCTTGCAGTAAATTAAAAAATATGCTACCTATTTCTGTTTTAACACCAGGTGTATTGTTTCTTATTCTTGAATAAAATTGTCTTTCTTTGTTACCTTGATCATATTTAGAAACACATTAAGGTAACTTGTATTGAGATTGTTTTGCCATAGTTGAAGAACATTCAAAAATTTTAAGTAGTAACAAGTGTTTTGAATTGACTCATGTCCTTTGTTGACTTTCTTACTGTGCTGATATAGAAAAACCCTTAAATTGATTATTCTGATCTATGTGCAATCTGGGTTAAGTAGCCTGCAGTGACATTTTCTTAAATTTTGAGATGTCTTGAGAACTATGCCAATTGGTAGACTGTCTAGTGAAGGAGACGCTGATTTGGTGTGTATGTAAGTATATTTGTTTTTTACACACTAACCTTTCTTAAGAAATGGCTGCATTATTGTTTCAATGCTATGAGAAAGTAGTCTGGGAGAGAGGCATGTTAATTGCAGCCCAAGCTTTTTTTTTATAATGTCTCTATACATTTGGCCAAAGTTGTAAGGAAAATCCTTGAAGACTAACTAAAGAAAAATTCTTAGAAATGTTTTGTAGACTTTCAGCCTTCTGTATTGCAGGAAACGTCAATCAGCAAACAGTTGAAACTTCCTTGTGTGAATGCTTCTGTTAGCTTCTGGACCCAAATTTATTGCTGGAGGTTTAGAAACTTGATGGTTTAATCTACAGAAATTCAGGTACTTGCAGAAGTTGATGGACTGACTTCTTCAATGTGGAAGAAATATTCCATACCGGGTTTATCATCCAGTGTGGGAAATGTTAAACCACAGGATTTTTAATAGTGAATAAATCCCAACAACAATTTCAGTTAATACCTGCCTTACCATTACCTGGCAGGAATTTATAAAGATCTGGACCTCTCCACTTATGTTACAGGTGGCAGCCTCGGGAGCTCTGATTTTCCGGGGCATGAGAGAGCTTGGCACTACTGCTGGTTCCATATTTGAATGGCTTCCTATGGACCGTTAGACTCAAATTCACCAGGTGCTCACCAAACCTCCCTTCGAACCTGTCATGAAGAGTTAAGTGTTCTCTAGTACCATCAAAGTCATCTTCTTTGGTATGGGAAGTGAGATAAATGCACTGTCCATCAAAGAACTGTTCCTACATTTCTTGGATAAAATCATCTCGTGAACAAACTCCAGCTACATAAAGATCAAATAAACTTTGCATTGAATCTGGGATATCTAATTTCATTTCTGGGACATCAGGGATTGATTGCTTGTTACTGACTTAAGCAGGTTAAGTTACCTTAACAAATGCGCTGTCCTCCTTACTTCTGCCCCTGTTGGCTGTGGTTACTAGGAAAGTCGCAGTCTGCTAAAGTAGGTGTTTTGAGTGGAAATCAGTAAAGAGACAGCAAGAGGAAAGAAAACACAGACATCTCCCAAAATGCTTATGGCCCATTACTTCAGGGCTAGAGCTGAAAAATAACGCTTGTATGAAAGAAATCTAAGACAGCTGAGCTAGTCGCATCTTCATTGCATTGTTAAACGGTCCATTACGGAGACGGGTGTTTCAGGGTGGTTTGGGTTTTATTGTGGTTGGTTGTTTTTTTGGATTTTTTTTTTGTAATATATATTTAGTCTCTTCTACTCTATACTAATTATTCATGCTTTTCTTTCATAATTCCTGTTTTGTGTACTGTTTCTCTTTGCTAATTCCTGATAGTGTCTCCAGATTGGTAGATGTGGCATGTGCATGAAAAAGGACCATTTCGTTCCTTGTCTGTAACTTGACCTGTATTACACATATCCATCAGTCTGGAATTTATCTCCCTTCTTTTTGCAACTAATAAATCTTATTGCTCCTAACAGGTTTGGTTCTTTTGGCATGCCTCTGCCTTATTTCATGAGGAGGAGAGGAAAAAGTATACAGAAACTACTTCTCTGTGATATGGTTGGGATTTATTCTAAAAATGCTTGGTATTGATGGATACGTAGTTTAACAAATGTGTAAAACATACTGATTTCATATTCAAAAAGTCTTTGTGCTGTTGCCTTTTCTTAAACAGTTAGATAGATTCAAAGAGCCTCCAGCATTTGGACCAATGTGTGACTTATTGTGGTCAGATCCTTCAGAAGACTTTGGAAATGAAAATTCACAAGAGCATTTCAGTCACAATACAGTCAGAGGATGCTCATACTTTTATAGGTGAGTGTATGCTATGCTCTAGTTGAGTGTTTTAATACTGACTCTTACTGCATATTAAAAGAGAATTTCTTTTACTCATAATTGTTTTCATTTCACAGCTATCCAGCAGTTTGTGAGTTTTTGCAAAATAATAATTTGTTGTCAATCATTAGAGCACATGAAGCACAAGATGCAGGGTAAGTACTTTGTGTCTTTCAAAGAACTATTCACAGTGTAAAATAAAAATTAATTGCTTATTTGCTGTAAGATGTAAAATAATCTGTTTGGTTTTACAGTTATAGAATGTACAGGAAAAGTCAAACTACAGGGTTCCCATCATTAATAACAATTTTTTCAGCACCTAATTACCTGGATGTCTACAATAATAAAGGTAAGATCTTGTTATTAATAATTATATGTAATAATAAAATTGTCTAACTAGATAATCTAATATCAACAACCTTTTGCCAGATAAGAAATTAAAGGACAAAAAAATGCATGAATGAAAGTTACATTATGAAGAAGAGCATGTGCCATAAATGACAATCTCCTGTGAGAGCACCTTGAAGCACTTTGTGACAAAGTTGTTTCTGTTTAGCACTTGTGAATGTATCACCTGCTGTTTTCCAGGCAGGCAGAGTTTTCCAGTGCTATGAGTTTTCACTCCTCAGGTTATCTTTAGTTGGTGAACTAAGCAAGGAAGGGAGGAAGCATTGATCAGAAGCCTGTGCTGTGCAGAAGGTAGTTTATGTTTTGTATTGTGGCACCTGAGAGTCTTCATTATGATGATCGTTCCCATAATGGCCTGCATGGGAAATCAGGAAAGAGCCAAGTAGGGATCAAAATACTGATCACTATTGGAAATATTATTAAGGAGGTATAAAACAAGGAATTCGTTTTTGTCCATGCTCTACTAAGATTAAGTTGAACAGGAGAAGCATGTTTCATAGTGTGGAGAACATTAGAATTACAGAGAAGAGCTTATTATTCATTGAAGAGAACAAAATTCAATAACAGAAATGAAAAATAAAGCCTGCTGAAATTCAAGTAGGATATTAAAGTAAGGCAAGTACGTGATGAGTGAATGATCTCCAAATGTTCAAATAGTGTTCCTTTGAAACCAAGACCTTTTTTCCTATTAAATGCATTGCATTTTCTTCCACCCACCTTCAAAGAACTGCCCCTCAGCCTGTTCCACTTCTGTAGGGTGAATAACTGTATACAGGAAAAGATGAGCTGTTGGTACTTGCACTGATTGCAAAGTAAAGGGAAAGTAAAAATAGCTTCAACTGGCTATTTACTTTTTTTCACTTATCTCTATGGATACTGTGTTCATAGAATCCTTTTTACATCATTCCCAGTGTAATGCAAGTGTAAGTATGGAAAAATGCAGTCAGTGCTTATTAAGCTTTAGAATGCTTTTGGTTTTCTGTCTTACTTGTGCTTCCCCTTCTCCTTCATCTTCTATATGTTTGTGGTTTGGCACCAGGCTTATAATGTGGGAAGATACATGTGAAGAATAAAACCTGAATCTGCATATATTGGATATACCACTGTTCTGAGAATTTTGTTTACATTCCTGAAATTATACCTTTTTAGGACCTTTAAAACTCTGTTCATGATAGGCCTAAAGTAGGATAGTATAGAACTGTATTGACATGGAAGAATGCCTTGAACTGCAACATGTGCAGTAAAAATCCAAAGTTCTCCCATAGAAATCTGTCCCGTTAATACTTGAAAGAAAGAGCACGGAGTATCTTTGCGATTATTTAGTCTACAGTATAAATAGAGCTAAAACAAGCCTGTGACTTTACATTTGTCGTACTCTCAAGTTTTAAACATTCTTTTCAAAATGTCTGAATTTTATTTTAGCTGCTGTATTAAAATATGAAAACAATGTGATGAATATTCGTCAGTTCAATTGTTCTCCTCATCCTTACTGGCTGCCAAATTTTATGGATGTTTTCACATGGTCTTTGCCATTTGTTGGAGAAAAAGGTAAGCACATCAACTTAATATCTCTCCTATTTCTCCCAAACTGATGTTGGGAAGATTTTAATTTTTTTAAAATACATTTATCAATGAGAGATTAATTGCATTATTAAATTGTTGTTTTCTTCACCTGTTTCAGGCAAGGTAGTTTGAACTGCCTCTAATATAGCAGAGGTGTTAACAGAAATTATAATTTCCACTGAGGGCATATATCTGCATGTAAAATTTTAACTTTCCTGTATAGGTATAACAGATTGACCTTCATTAAGGATAACTTTTTCAGTTATAATTTTTTCTTGTAAAAAAGATAATTTAGCACAGATCCTCCTTTTTTTCTTTTTCTTTTTTTTTTTTCCCCTTCCCTCTAGAGTTGATAACTCTGAATCTAGGACACCGGGGCCCCAAGTAGTCCTCACTTGAAAAGCAATGAGGTTAGAGGCAATTTGGATCTGTTTAAAATCTTTCCATGAAGGAACTGTTCTTTTTAGAAAGAGAGATCTGGAGACATCTTTGAATTTCTTCGAAAAGTATTCTTGCAGTTATATATTTGCAGGCATATGAACCTAGAATTCTAGATGTACATTGTCTTTGGTAAGCAGTTTCAAGCAAATAATCTGGACATTTTTTACAGTGGTTAACCCACTCAACAATTTTTTATGTATTAAGATGAAGGGACCTGACATTTGGAGATTTTTGTTTGTATCTCTCTTGCCTGTTAATGCGGTAGATAATATTTTCAACAGGAAAGGGTTGATACTGTGTATTTTGCTTTTGTTGTGATGCTGGTAATGACACCCAGCAACTTATTTAACAGTACTTCAGTGTCTCATTGATCTGCTGTCTGCTTCAGACCGCTGGAGGCATGGCCCGGAGTGTGCCTTGCCTTTGGACTAATACAGGTGTTCACTTTTGATGGAGGATTCAGTGTCAGTATTGTCTGGTCTGCATTGGACAGATCAAAATCACAGGAATTTGGTTGGGTTTGTTTCTTTCTTTCATTACAGCAGAGCATAACTCTTACCCAAGAATGAAGAATGTCACTATAGCAGATAACACAGAGATTGTACAAATTAGTATATAATAAATGTAGGCAGCAATTCACAGGGCTTTTAACCACCTGGCTGTACTTCTGGTTTCTGAATGTTTTATGTGAAGGAATAGTTTGAATGTTTTAAGAAAGAGTGATATATGTGGGAAGCATCGAGTGGCAGAATAAGTTGATTCCTGGAGAAAGAAAACACACAAACTTGTATCCACTCTGTTGATATTTTTAAGGGGAGTTTGAAAACACGTGGTTTGCACCGCATTTATATTCTAATATTTTTCTGCTTGAGTGCTTCTGCTACATGCCTGCAGCTTCCAGGAATGGAATAGTTTTCTCAATATAAGCCTGAATTGGGGAAGTCAAAATTTTTCATATTTAACTAAAGTTTGCATAAAAACTAGTTCAAATATTCATCTTATCATAAAGCTACTAATTTACAAGAGTATTCTTATCTAAAAGAACTTGTAAGACAGGAAAGGAAGTTATGCTGTGTTCTTTGATTGTTAGATTGTATAATTTTTAGCTGCTTATTTTTCTGAGCTTTTTAAATTCTGTGACAGTGCATATCAAGGAAAACACTTATTTTTGAAATGGGGTTACTGAGCAATTGGCTATGACAAGGGAAGTTCGTTAATTAGAGCTGCTGGTGATTTGCTATATCTTGTGTGCATGGAAATATTTTAAATTCTACATGGACTGAATTAAGGTTTATTTTTTCCTATACAGTAACAGAAATGTTGGTGAATGTTTTGAGCATTTGCTCTGATGATGAACTGATGACAGAGGGAGAAGATCAATTTGACGGTAGGGTTTATTACTTTAAGATATATAAATCTTCTTAATGGTAATAACTTGTGAACAGTAGTTAACTTGAACAGATGTAATATTGCCTGGAGTTTGGAGAAAATTGCCTTCAAATTTATCTTTAGATAATGATGCTTTGGGGGGCCAGAAGAGGGAATTGTGTTTGTGATCAAGAAGCAGTAATGGTAACCTTTGCAAATACTCATATCTGATATCTATTTAAAACAAACTTCTGTGGAAAATTCCCAGACTTTGTTGGCACTTAAAATTCAAAACATATTTTGCTAATATTTAGAATAAATTTATTGTAAGGCAGTAAATTTCTTAATGATTGCTCTTCAATAAAGAGTTGATATAAGTGAAAGTCAGATATAATATTCTTTTATGGCCAAGTACTATTCACAAAGTATGAAACACAGGTTTGTCTTAGTGCTTGAGTTTAAAGCATACACATTGAAGGACAACTTGTATAGGAGTCTAAAGCATAGAAGTTAAAGGACAACTTTTATACATTATGTAATGTGTATTCATGTAATGAATTATAACATCTTTCTGTCTCTTAAACTGCGATACAGTAGATTAAGGAGATGTTTGTAGAATGATGATTAAGAAGCAAAATTAACATGAAGACCTAGTGTATTGTGCTTTGTTTTGTTGGTTTAATAGTGCTTAATGTCACACGTAGAAGTTTCTTCAACTTGCTTCATTTATCCAATAACAGAACTGATTTTGTGAATGTTTTGTTGATGGGGGAGGAGGAAGGGAAGTTTCAGCAACCTTGAGGAACATGAAAGGATGATTTATAAAGATATTAGAGATACGACCCCATTCTTAACATTTGATAGCTCCTGTATTCAGATTTGATAGCAGAGGGGTGTGCTGTGCAGCATTGTGTTTTACTTTGGAAGGCATTGGTTCCAAGCCACTTGAACTTTGCTGCCATTTCGATTGTTGCCAGAAATGTGAAAACTTAGGAAAAGTCTCAAATGTGATCCTGCAAACAGTCAAATTCTGTTTTTTATTCAACTAATTCTGTTAAATTGAACACAAAGCAAAAATTATACTAAGCATTTGTAGAGCAGGGTTAGGTGGTATTCAGAGATGGCAGCATTTACATTTGCAAGAATAGTTGGTCATCAATTGATTATGTATGCCCCGTCTGTAGTACAACAGTTGCAGTTTCCTAATTTGAATTATTTTATTCTTCTGTCTCTTTTAACAATTTCTTTGCTTGATGCATCTCTTATGCCACCTAGGTACTGTCTACGCTCTATCTTTCTATGTGAATGGATTTTTTTTTTAACTGTTGACTTTCAGGTTTCCATTTGTTATCATCAAATCTTAAAATATACACAACAGTTCCACTTCCTGTTTGATGAATGCAGTTTTAAGTGTTGCAATTTTCCATTTTTTTTTCACATTTCTTCTCCATTCCTTCTTTATTACCACTGCCAAGATAAATATCTTTTTTTTTTTTGTCTCACTCACCTTTTTCTCCATCGTTCACTTCCTTTTTTTCTGGACTCTCCATCTGAAGAGCGACTCATATATGGCAATAAAAAAGGTACAGACCAGACAGAGTAGGAATGTTTTGAAATATGACTTCATGGAACCCGACAGTATAAGTATTAATGAGAAAATACCTTTCTGTTGAGAGAAATATGTCTTATGATTATTACCCTTTTTAATGGGAGACTTTTACCCTTTTTAAAGACTTGTGTATTTTGTTATCAGAAGTCATATTCCAAGACATCTGTCTTTCTGTGCATGAACTTTTTTCCTCCTTTCTTCCATTCCTTTTTTTTGGTAGAACTTCATTCTTTTACCTGTTTCTTAAATTTTATCTTTGGTCCTGCATGTGTAGGGAGCTTTCAGTTGTCTGTCTTGCTCTTTAATACTTTCCTCATGAGCTGTTTTTTTAAGGTTGTGCATGGAATGTGTTTATACAATGTTCCAAAAAACTATTTTGTGTAGTACTTTTAGTTTCCTTAACTGAGATGTCAAAAAGGTACTTTTTGATTGTGTGCTATTTTGAAAATACAAAATGTAAAAAGAAGCCTACTAACTTAAATTCATGATCCATCACCTGTTTTTCGGAAATCCCAGGGTAGTTTTGTGCAGAGAAATTCTTCTGACCATTACTTCCTAATAATCAATTTGTTCTCCGTATAAATTTGTCAGTTCCAGAGAATCTTTCTAATCCTCGGGAATGCATTAGATTATAGACATGTTTCCAAAGGTTATGTGAATTCCTTGGGACATAACAGTATCAATGTTTCAGAATTTGTTTCTTGTGCAGGCATTGGGAAATGGGAGAGTTCTTCATCATATCTCCTCTAATCTAGGGTGTAATCAAGACATTCTGCATGCAGATGCCACCTTACTGTGTTCTCTGAAGTAGCCCGGATTCGGTGGCCACACTAGTGCAGTGCAGCAGCCTGGAGTAATGCATTTGGCCTTTTGCCTTGGCTGTGTTGCTTCTGGAGAGATGGGGCAATGGACGAGCATGTTAAGAAACCAAAACAAAACCAAAAACTAAACAAACACCTCAAGTACCCAAGAGCAACCTTTCTCCTTTTAAGGCACAGGGACCTTCCAGAGTTAGCTACAGGCACTAGCACTGCCTGAAGTCTTCCCCACCTTCATGTTACAGCTCTGCATCAGTGGGGCCTGTAAATAGGTGTAGGTAGGAGCACCACTGAGGACCTTGCAGGGAAAGGTTGATGGGTCCTCATGTAGCCCTGACCTTTTAAAAAGCTCTGAGAGAGTCCCCTTCTCATTCCAGATTCTCAAGCTGCTACTCAATAGTGTTCAAAGAGAGAAAGTAAAAACTTCTAGAACTTTAAAAATTAAAATTTCAAGGAAATTTTTTTCAGTAAAAGTTGTGTGTTTCAGCTTATCCTACTCGAAGCTTTTCCTGAGCCACCTGTTTTGTCATTTTTTTAGTTTGATGTCTGTAGTTTGTTAAAGTTGTAACTTTGTCTTATAAAAAAAACTTTACTCAGTAGTTCCTGGCTTTTTCATTTTATTTAAATGGATTGGCAGATATTTGTCATACCCTGAGATTCTTCCCTTGTGGTCATACAAAGATTGTCTCTTGCTCCCTTTTTCCCTTTGTCACTGCTACACGTTTTGCGTCTTGTGTGGTTTTGTTGTTGTTTGACCTTGTATGCTTTATCTTTTGTAATTTTTTTGGTTTGGTGTTTGGGGTGGGAAGTCTACCCACTCTTGTGGACAGAAGGCCTTGCACTGCTGCAGCTGTGGTCTGAGAAGTGTGACTCTGTTGTGCTGGAGTGTGTGTACCCTCACAGGGAAGCTCCATATTAGTGAGCAGGGATGGAAAAATCTTCTTCCACAGCTCCCTTTTTTGAATGCGAGGGGGTGAATTTGTGGATGCACAGCTTGCTTCTGCCCTCTTCTGTGATCCTCTCTTCTACATTCTTGCAAATTAATTTCCAACTTTTTACTGAGTACCTTTCTGCTGGGACTGAACAACACTGATACGTGGAGGATCTGGAATACCTTACAGAGCTGTCTGAGTTCGTTCTCTTTTGGTCCACTGTGGCTGAATTCACAGTAGGACTGAGTTACTCTTATCTTGGTGTGATTAATATTCTCCTTCCCCAGTGACTAAGGAGAAGGAAGGATTTTGCTTTTGATACCTCCTTGTCTGCCTTTACTGTTTTAGTGGAATTGAGGAGTTGGCAAAGGGGAAGGAAGATCCCAGGGAAAGGATGACCCTGAGATTAGCTCATTTTGTCAGAGCCCGGTGCTAATAATGCCAAGGTTGTGGGTTTGATCCTTGTATGGGCTATTCACTTAAGAGTTGGACTCAGTGACCCTTGTGGGTCTCTTCCAATTCAGAAAATTCTGTGATTTTTATATATTGAAACAAAACAGCAACACTTAGTGTTGGAGAAAGGAGTTTCTGTTTTCATGTCAAGGCAAGCAAAGGTGACTCTCCTTCCCAATTGCAAACCTCCTTTGAGAGTTTTGTTTTCACTTTTGTCTTTCACAAATGGTATCGCTCTGCCTTATGAAATATGCAGTATTTAGTCCAGATCTTTGGTATTTCTAATTTCTGAAAATGATGTAAACCTACAATGATGTGGAACATAGACTTAGGTGATAAGGGAGGTACCACTGCAATTCTTTTCCATTTTGTTTTCTTTTTTTTTTTTTTTTTTTTTTTTTTTTTTTTTTGTGGAGTTGTGTTTTGGGCAGTTGGCATAAAAACAAGGAAATGGCTGTTTTCTCCTGGACAGCTGTGTAACAATTAGAAAATCTTTACTTTTGTGGCTTTAATATCTCTTTGGGTTCTGTATTGGACTGCATGCCTACATCTTGATATATACAGATGTTAGTACTAAGAATTTAATGGGTAAAATTGAGGCAAATGAGTCACAATAGTTACTACAGTGTAGTGATGGTAATTTCAATGCTTACTAGCTTTAGGAAATCACTGTGAGCATCCTAAACTTTTCTATGTGTGTTTTGTGGACACAGAGGTGATGGTGGATTTGTTGGTATTCTGAAGCAATAACATAATAACTTTTGCCCTTAAGTGTTTGGGTACTGACCACCTGTGAAGAGTACTGAACTTAAACAGTTGTGTTGAGTTTGATGCACTTTAAAATGGTGACCCTCTAATTACTCATGAGCTTGAGACTCTTTTCTTATTCCATTGAAAGTAGGTACAGCTGCCGCACGGAAAGAAATTATCAGAAACAAAATTCGTGCA
The DNA here is from genome assembly GCA_013396655.1 of Campylorhamphus procurvoides. Classification (NCBI taxonomy): domain Eukaryota; kingdom Metazoa; phylum Chordata; class Aves; order Passeriformes; family Dendrocolaptidae; genus Campylorhamphus; species Campylorhamphus procurvoides. The sequence goes on from WBMV01005715.1 coordinate 1,118,880, forward strand.
ATTGGCAAGATGGCGAGAGTCTTCTCTGTTCTCAGGTACTTGCATGACTCCTGCATTCCTAAACCCCTGCGAGGTATGTTAGGTAAACATCTCTTTTTCAGGATAAAGGATGCCAAACATTTTTCAGGGAGATCATTGTGCATCAGAATCTTGTTTGGCATATTGGTGCACCCCAGTGTTGGCATTTTTTGTTAAAGAATGTTTTTGAATTAATTTTGAGACATGTTTCAAGAAATTAGAGAATGTGATCTTTAGTTTACATGCTGTTTGTCCAGATGCTCTGAGTTTTGGAAAGACAATACCGAAATAGAGAGTTTGAAATCAAAGGTGTAATGAAGGAAGTCAGGACTAGCTCTGAAAATTTCTGGCATACCAGAAAGTTGAGGACTAGAGGGTTTTTGCTTCAGGTTTTTGTTTGTTTGTTTTCAGCTAGTTAAAAAATACTATATTCTTGTACTTCTTTAAAATCTAGAGATTTCATGATCATACTTACCCAAAATGTTTAATTTTTCCATAGACCATAATTGCTCAAACAGGGATAATTTTTTTAAGTTATTTCCTGAAGTATAGGCACTTTAAACAAAATTGAGGATTGTTTTATGGTACTGAGATACATTCAGTGCCTTGAGGCTTTCAGTGCTGATTTCCAAGCTAATGAACCTGTATGTGAATGATTGCTCAGAATTTGGTTCGGAACTAATCAGCATTTATAAATCCTAGGCAGAGGAAAGATTGGTATGGAATAGAATTATTTTCCCCTTTTTAGTAGTTTGAATTTGAATTTACATTCAGTTTTGACATGCCTAAAGCACAGTAAAAATAGGCGCTCTCTCTCCCCATCCGTTATTTTACTTTATCTTGAAGGATTTGTTACTGTTTTTTCTCACACCAGGGAGGAGAGTGAAAGTGTGCTGACACTCAAGGGTTTGACTCCCACTGGAATGTTACCTAGTGGAGTGTTGGCTGGAGGACGACAGACCCTGCAAAGTGGTAATGATGTTATGCAACTTGCTGTGCCTCAGATGGACTGGGGCACATCTCACTCTTTTGCTAACACCACACATAATGCATGCAGGGAATTTCTTATGCTTTTCAGTTCTTGTCTTAGCGGCTGATATGAGCATAGTGTTATGTGTTAATCAGGCAATGTGAAATGGATACCTAACCAGGGTATAAAACTAAAAGCAAATTAGTTCCGCAGCATCAGGCTACATTTTTGAGATTCTGAGCTTCCCTATTTTCCAATTTCTCAGGTGGGATGACCTTACAGATCTGGTATTGAGGCATTTGATCAGTACAGATATGAAAATGGCAGTTGTAATTTTGCATCTTTACTTGGTTGCTCTCCATTAAAATGGCTTTATTAAAGTTGTGTTAGTATTTTCATTGATAATGTCAAATACTTGTTGATATTAACAAACAGCTATATGCTGCATAGTTCCATATTACACTCCGCTGACAGATTGGAATGTGCTAGGTTTTGTACCCTGGTAATTAATGCCAAAGTTTGTTCTCTATGTTGTTTGTCAAATGTTCTATGTATAATTGACCTCCCTGAATTGTCCTTGTAACATGCTGTTTCCTTCCTCTGCAGATGTAGCTGCTTTCTTAGATCTGTCTGTCTCTCTCTAGGTATAGATGTATGTCTGTATAAGTGTTAAAATTAAACCACTATCCCAGACACTTGTCTGTCTCTTGATGTAGAAGCAATGTTGTAGCACCTTGTTTTTGAGGTTTGCTGCATTTGCTGCTGCACATTGTCTGTGCATTTGAAACAATAATGTACTTGAAAAATATTCAGCAATTGTTATAAAATCAGTTGAGAATAAAGGGATTGAATTTAAAACTTGTAAATAAATCAAAATAAAAGGGTGTTATTAAGTGTGCATATATTTTTTGCATGAAAATAAAAAGAACTCTATACAAAATACACCTGTAATCTGGCTCATTGAATATTTTGTAAAAGGTTTTTTTTCTTTTTTTAGTTTGTTGAATCATTGGATCATATTTTTCACAAGGCCCATAAATGATTAACTAAGCTTAGGGAGAATGCTATGAAATTGTACCAAGTGTATGGAAAGAATGAAGTCCAGGTTTCTGTTCGTGGTGGTGGATAACTACAATATACCAGTCCGAAACTGGACTTCATATCAGCAGCACTCTTAACATAAATTATTCACAGACTTTTTATTGGCCATCTTCAAGCTTTACTAGAAAGTGTCAAACTCTTGTATGGAACTGCTGAATTTTATACCTACTGATAGATTGTGATATATGAATACCACTTTTTACACAATCTATTTTCCAAGAGTAGCTGCTTTTCTCATTTTTGTGATTTAGACTGTTTACTTGAATTTTTAAATTTTTCTATGTAGTTTTTTTTAAGCCTTTCACTACATTTTCTATTGAACTATCAAAGCTGTTTTTAATAGCTTTGAAACACAAATGTCACATTCTAAATCATTTTTCAGTGGACATATAATGTCTACAAGTAAGTTTATATGTCCAGTGTATGTATGTGATTGTTTTGTGAATGTCTATAACAAGAAATGGTGTATGTTTCTTAATCCATTCAACTATTCCAAAAGCATATGTTCTAGCTTTAATTTTCATTGTTTAATAAGATACTTTATTATGCTTAAAAATGAGTCTGCATTCCTCTCACTCATTTAACAGATTTTTATCCATGTTGCATTACAAATATCAGAGAGGATCAAACTGACTAGAAAATTTTTTTTACATAAAACATAGGACTTTCTGCCATTACAGAAAATTTGGGACATTTGGAAAGTGTGCAAAATGAGTTTTGGATTTTTGTGGGTGTGTTTTTTTCTTGACTAGAACTTTTGATGGCAATATTCCTTGATGCACTACATTAATATAACTAATTTGCTTTAGTCATGTTGATTGTTCAAAATAAATCATGCCAACTGTTAGTTCTTAAACTGAAGCAACTTCTTTTTACTGATAAGCATGTTATTCAGTCTTAAAAAAGGAGTTTTCAAATTATAATGCTCAATTGCAAAGCTAGATGTAAACCAAAAATAAACTAAAACTTCGCTAATTGATACTTTACTAAAGCATCATAACATCGGAGGATTTATATTGGGAAAAATATGGTCACTGATAGTATAGTAGGATTTCTTACTAAAAATATTTAATTACTCTTTGAAGTATCGTGTACTATCAATAACTTAAGCTAGTCTAGATTTGCAAAAATAATAGAACATAATATTAATTGAAGTAATTTTTTTATTTTGTCCTTTTGTTTCCTTAAAAATATACAGAATTGACCAGTATACCATATATCATTTTTCAATGACACATTGAGAAAAGGTTGTGCTGGTTACTATTAAATCTGTAAGAAGCTTCAAAAGTTAGAAGAAATTGGAGTGTGTATCTACATTTCTCTGGAGAGCTGGGCTGAAAATTTTTTCTCAGGGCAAATAGATACACACATGTATGTATGGAAGTCCCCATTAAGACAATGCATGTGCAATTTTTGCATATATGTCTGTTATAGTTGTCAATGTCAGAACCATATTCTGCCCTGGATCTCAGGGAGCTTGTGGAGCCCAGCTGCTGTGCTTGGTGAGCTGCTGGCCCTGCCCAGAGGATGGGCCCTGCTGGCACTGGCACGCTGCAGGGAGGGTGCCCCAGTACAGCCCCTGCTGGGGCAGAGCCCGCACACAGAGCCATCTGCAACACACAGCAGGCCGAGCGGGGAGCACAGCTGGGAACGCTGGGGAGGGGCTCAAACAGAGACAGGTCCATTCAAAAAGATAACTTGAGGGGAAGAGTGCAAGCCTGCATCCTATAGAAGAAGGCAATGTATGAATTTCCTTGTTTTTCATAAATATATGGATATATTTTTGAAAAACAAATTGTAAGTTACTTTTAGATAGCTTTTATGGTAAAAACAGACTTTGAGAAGTCATGGCCTTCGTATGTGTCTAAAATTTTTTCAACATAGATTTATTCTTTTATTATTTATGTTGCTTGCATTATAGCAGCTGAAATATTAAAGACCATATTTAACTACTGTTATTTAAAATAACACCTATTCGTGACTTATTCGGTGAACTGAATTCAATACAATTATTTTCCAAATTGAGTAAACATCTTTTAAAAAATGACAAAACACTAAAGCTTTATTCTACAACATGCTAAACACAAGCCTACATTAAAAATTCTAAGTACTCCCATGGAAATCAATTGAACTATCCAAATACTTATCTGTCATTTCTGCCCCTTCTATTAGTGGGGGAGCAGCAAGATACTCTTTGGTTTTATATTGAAAATTGGGGAGGATTTTCTATTGGATCCGTCCCTTAAGTAAAGTAGGGGGAGAGCTGAAATTAAGGACGCAAATGCCATTAAAATCTGTTGCTTAAAGTTTGCTCTCAGTTCAGAATTTTCAGAGCAAAGACTTCAGAATTACCTATTAATATGATTCAGTATTTATTTGAGGTTTACCAAAGTTTACAAAGAATATAGTTTTAATTTAGATTTACCTGCAAGAGCGAATTCAACAAAATTGTTTTCCAAATTTCTTTGCAGTGTGGGTCTTTTTAAGTGCCTGTATTTTCCAGTCAGTTTGTTCTTTTATGTCAAGTTGAAAATTATCTTTTTCTTAACTGTGATGTATATTCCAAGGTCTTTTTGGAATAGTAGTACTACTAGTAGAGTGAACTAGTTGTATTTATGACCAAGCTACGTAATTTGCAGAGATAAATCAGTATTCATGATCTTTTCAGGAAAAGATTGAAAACAAAGACTTCACAGGTAACAGGAAATGGTGGAAAGAGGTGGTTTTTTTACATAGTTTTGTATTTGATTGCAAATTGATTATAGTATGAAAGTATGTATTTGGTGACTTTCTAAAATAATTCTTTAAATTTTACAAATTGAGGAAGTTTCTTTCTCTGAACGTAAACATAAATAACCATTTATTCAAGTGGCATTTTGATTTAATTAATGAATTGCCCTTGTCTCTGTCAATTTAAGTACGGGAGTTTTTTGTTGTGGGTTTTTTTTCCCATGGAAAGTGCAGTATGTGAAAGTCAAAATGCTGCATTACCCTTAAATATTCCATTTTATTTTCGTAGCACTAAATGCAAGTATCCAATTCTTTTTTTAGGCTATCTCAGTGGAAATTACAGTCTTATGCAACAGTGAGCTTAAAGCATAGTGTAGGCAATTCATACATAACAACATAATGTAGGCATAGTGTAGGTGATTGGAACATTGTGTCTGGTTTTTATTGATAGAAATGAGAAGCAATAAATGTAATTCTCTTTATAGAATTCTATTTTGATCTAATGCCATATTTCTTACATAGCTATTTTCCCCAGCATTTGCTTGAGTGCTCTGTTATGACTTTTGTTGTTAACAGTACATATCAAGCACTACTTTTTAGGATGTTTGAAATTATGGTATTAGAGGCATGGCAAATAGTAGGGGAGGTAAAAAGTTGTTGCTATTTCTGAAACTTAGCTACAGTTCAGGTTGCAATAATAATAACCTTATGTTCAAGCTTTAACTTCTAAAGCTAAAACTATAAGGAAAGATCTCACACACAAGAAATCACAGCAGATGTCATGGTTATTTAGTTTGAAAAGCAGATAATAAGCTGAATTTTTTTCCTATTCACATTAATTCACCCACCAAGACTGTTAAATCCAGATCTCTCTTCCTGCTGTAGACTTTGTTGTTGATTCAACTAAACAATTCGCAAGACTTTGTAAATATGACTTGCTAGGTTTGTCTTCTATGGTTTAAATTTCACAGTTCAGTTCTCAGAGATGCCCATTTTAGCTTAAAATACGGTGAGAAATTGAAGTACTAGTTAAACTTCAGGGAGCTAAAGAGAAAAATATTAGAACACTGCTAGTGTTATTTTTATAGTGTCATCCCTGGTAATTTAATGAAGCTCACTGATGCTCTTTAATCTTCAGAAACAGGCTCAAACAGACTTTTAATATTTTTTTAAACCATAACACAACTTTAACATAATCAGAAATTTTCTGTTGCTGTCTTGAAAAAAAAAACAAAAACCACAAGCCAAGCTTACAGAAATGTGCAGTTAATAACATCAGTTAATTAGTGTTACTTTGACAGACTTGTAGTTGATAAACTATGCTAGTTAAAATTTAGGAGAAGTTTCACTTAAAAACAACCCCCCAAACCCTTAATTGTCATTTTAACTAATTGTGATCTAATCTGGCGTAGCATACTTTATTAAATTGATCATTGCCTTTTCTGCTATGCGATATTACACTCTTCATCTTTCTCATTCATTTTGCATGCAACTGCTCACTTCTGTACAGCCACTGTAGAGGCAATTGAGGCTGAAAAAGGTATGATCAGAGTCTTTGCCCTTGGCAGAGATCTGTGGTGTCTGGGAGGGAATTCAAAAGTACTCTGTGTGGGTGTGTTTTATTTTCAACTTGCACAAGCAGAGATGAATCAACTACATTGATTCATCCCTTTTACATGTAACATTCATTTCCGGCTTTAGGATGATGATTATTTTTAATATTTTAGGGACATCCTTGGGGTTTTTTTATCTCTTTATTTTTTACAAAATATGCAGTAGGTTTTTGTATAATAGCATGTTGTGATACGTGGTGTTGTCTTGAAGTCCTTAAGAATGGTAGTGTTTAGTGGGGTTTTTTCTGCATTCAACTGTGAGGTTTTGTTTAATTGTGGGGAGGGGATATATATGTGGAAGGAGGGTTGTTTATGCATGCCTTTTAGTCATAAAATCTATTTAATGGCTTTGAACATATTTTTTTAAACTTTCCATGACACATCTGGTAGTGTAAAACATATAAATGTTTTTTTCTCTAGATTCTGAATATAATTTGTTGATCAAATTTATTTCCAGTATCTATTCCAGACTGCCAGTATGAGACATATTAAATTCCATGGATTATCAGTGCTTCTATGCTAAATAATTTGTATATATGTTATATATTTCCTGTTAGTGGTATTGAGCAAAATGCCATAAGATTATTTGGTTTTCAGAGTAGTCAAGTTCCGATTCTGTCTTTTCAGATAGACCTTAGTCTCCTCTTGCTCAGTATTCAGTGAAGGGAATGACAAGCAGCATAGCAATTGAGAGAGCTGCCTTTGGGGTTTTTCAGAATTAGTTGTGAAGCACCATTTAATGACTGTATTCTTTGTTTTTTTTAATTAAGGAAGTCAGATCTCCAAAAATATAAACAAGTGCCATATTCTGTTCTCACACACACCTGCAGGAGGTCCTGTTGTTGTGAGTGGAAAGCTGTATTTAAATCTCCAAAGAATTATTTCATCCCAAAGACTTCTGTCTTATTATGTGGTCAGCCATTTTCAGATGTAAATTCAGCTACAGACCTCATTCATTAAAATAATCAGTAGCAAAATAATACCTATTTTCTATACTTATTTTAAATACATTTGTATTTAAATGATACCATTGTTGAACCACAGTGCTAACTTGGTGATTGTGGTTGTGTCCATTTCCATCATCCATATGATTAGCACGGAGTGTGACCCACATGCTGCAGTTTTGCCTGCATGAAAACTGCAGGATCAGGCCATCGGTGCGTGTGCAGGATGAAAATCTGCTCCTACTTTTGTAACCCTTTGCTGCTTTGCCTCCACTGCACTTGCTGTGCTGCTTAGGTCTTACTGACATTGCCCCAGAGAGAAGGGGGATGTTAGGATAAGCCCGACGTGCTGGGCAGCAGAAGCAGTCAGCGTTGATAGCTGGCCCCAGCAGGGACGTTCAGAAGCAATCAAGTGGGCTTAAACCCCTTGATTCCTACTTGCAGAATATTTGCCATACCTTATTCTTTTCGTAACCAACTGAAGTCATGATTGCAGTGAACATTTCAGGAAAGCAGGTTAGAGAAGCTTTTAGTAATACAATTGCAGAGCCTTAAGTTTCCCTGGCTGATTTCTTACCCATTTTTAAACATCATTTGTTAGAAAAAGTATATGCTTTCAACTTACTTTTCCATTACTGACATATCAAATTTGCATTTTGTTAAGCAATACGAGGATTCTCTCCGCAACATAAAATCTGCAGTTTTGAAGAGGCAAAAGGTTTGGATAGGATCAATGAGAGAATGCCACCAAGAAAAGATGCTCTTCAGCAAGATGGTATTAATACTATAAACACAACAAATGCCAATGGAAACAATGGAACTGGCAACAACAATGCACAGTGACCACGTCGGCTTCTGGTTTACTCACTCATGTCTTGCCTGAGAATTCCTAGATTACTGCTTTTTGATGTGACAACAAATGAAAGAGGGGGATCACTTGAAGTGACTACTTAATACAAGGTGGAGAACCATCTGACTTGATCCCACTGAAGAGAGACCATCATGCTTTTGAGACAACAGCCCCTCTCTTAGGCGGTGACCCAGCCTCCCAGGAGCGTGCCTCACCTGTGTTCACAAACGCCCACCGCTGGCTGCTGGAGCTTCAGAAGAGAGCTGGGGCAAGAATCGGGCTGTTCTCACTAAAGCACACCTAGACTAGCATCTTATGCTTTTCGTTGTCAACACTTTTAAGTTTACAAATGGGATTTTTCTTTCAGTAGAGGTAGTTTGTTTGTTTGTTTTTTTAAATCAGACTTTCAAATACAACCCTAAGAGCTAACTATTTATTAATGGACATTGGTTTCATTAAATGTCTTTAAAATGATAGATTAGAATGGTCTTAAAATATCTGAGGCTGCAAAAACTGTATTTTAAATAGACAGAAAAAAATGCCAAAAAAAAAAAATCTCAGTTGGTCATTCTGTAAAATGCTGACCTCAGGTTTACTCCTTAGATGTTGCTAATTCTATATTGTATTCACTGTATTTTTTAGTTACAGCTTATCAGAAGATTTCTATGTAGGAATGTTTATTACTTGAACACAGATTTAAAAAATATTTAATTTAGAAACTTTTTTGCCCAGCTTTTTCAAGACTCTTCCCCACCTTGAATTTAAAAAAAAATTATATATACTAATTTTGAAAGTTAAAAAAATATGGAAGTGTTAATTTTAAGGTACTTTTAATTCAACTTTGTACATTGTTTAAGTAAATTTTGATTCATATCAAGTCTGTAAAGCTTGGCATTGTATTTTGTGTATGCATGTTTTCATTTTGCAAATATTTAATATATAGACCTATGATGTACATCTATAGGTTCCCTAGATGTTATGGGTACTTTTAGTTTATTGTGAGTGTTACGGTTGCATAAATAGCTAATAATCACTGGGCTGAATAGCTGAAAGCTTTTTATTATTTTTAAATCTGTAAAGGAACCTGAAACTGTATCGGACATACTTTTTGTTTAAGCAAAGCAGCGCATAAGCAATTGCTTCTGTTCAACTGCTAAGGCATTAGTGAAAGTGTAAACTTGAGACTGCATGTATTTTGGTATCTACAGGACTGCTTGGTTAAAATAAAAATTGAAGCCCTATGCTAATTTGTTCACAAATAATGGACTGTACTGATTGCCAGTGTACTTTGTTATATATTTTGACATTTGCTACATGTTCTCATCCCCTGGAACACGACTTGAAACTTATGTCACTAGAGTTCATCGCCCCTTTTTTTTTCTCTTGGTTTGCCATAAAGTACAATCTGTACATACCCCTAAGTTGGAAATTTTATGCATGTTCTGAACTATTCAAGTATTTTATAAACAGTAGCACACAATAAATTTTGTGCATGGGCGGCGGCTCCTATCATTGTGTATTGGTTTTATTTGGCATATATAGGTCTTATCTGACCTTGATAATCCTTTAGATATAGTCTTCAATATTTATTTGAAAAAATAGCATAAAAAGTCAGATTTAGCTTACAGACTAGTTGAATGTAAACATTATTTAAATTGTATTCCTGCTTTTTTTTGCCTTTGAGTTCTCACAGATATTTTGTGTCTGCTAAACCAGACGTCCGCTGTTGGCTTGTACAAGCCTGTCAGAGCAGGGTTAGTTGATTCTGGAAAGGCTCTTAAGCACAGCAGTGTTTTGGTGTGTTGGTTTGAACTAAACATTTAAGACTAGTGAAGTTTTTGGGGCAGCTTTTTGGGCAGAGGGGAGAACTGTTTGACAGTTGGTAGAGATACATGAATTAGTCTTTTTGGTATATTCTTTTTTAAAAAAGCACAAACTGCTGAACAGGATGAGCATTAAGATAAAAGGTAAAAATAAGTGACACACTGTTGTTAAGGGAATTTTAATGTTTGATTTTACTTTATTGCAGATGCATTCTAATTGAAAAGTCTTCTCAGAGTTTGAGTGCAGAAGATCAAGTTAAAAATGGTAAGTTCTTGGCTATTTTAATGAAGCACTCCCATACCTGTGAGCTGTACAGTCTGCATATGATGTCGTATGAGGGCAGAACAAAAATCTATGGTTGACTGGAGTTTTACATGATGAACATGATGATGGTACCTTTCTCCTTCTAAGCACTAGTGGAAAATGTCTCAACCTCACAAGACATTTGTCATTTGATACTCAGATCTTGGTTGTGATGAGTATTCTGACTAGCTGAAGTTGTGTATGTGAAGAAAATACAATCGTTGTCTGGAAAGATCTCATTGTAATGGGAGAGAATTGGTTCTGATATTTGCGTGGCAGTAAGTGCCCAGCTGCAATGATGTTCGCTTCCGTGAGGATTCCCTTGCAGTATCCATTGTCTGAAGTAGTTTTTGCCAGATACACAGGCAGATGTGCAGTAAGGGCAAATTTATTGGGCAGTTGTTGGCATGCTGTGTGTCTCCTGTCACCCTTTAGGCAAGTAGTCAGGTAACAGGGTTGTGTCTGTGGGTGTTGTTCGGAAAGTAGGCACTCATTTTTTGCTACTGTGTTTCTGAAAGGTGGAGTCTGGAGCTGTCTCTAATTCTTGTATTGTTTGGGAGAAGAAATTATATCCTTCCTCCCAGAAAACTGTAAGTAGTTTGCATTGCTTGTTTATGCTTTCAGCATTCTAAGAAGGGGGAAAAAAAGCTGTCTCTATGTCCTTAGTCTGTTCTTGGGTAGGGAGCAGAGAAGTCTCGGAAATAACTTTGACAGCCAAGAGACACAGGTAGCAAAAGGAGGCATGGCTGGTTCCTGGTTTGAGCTGAAGTGGCCAGTGCCTCCCTGCCCTGGCTCAGGAGGCACCGTGGGGGTCACTTCTCCCCTGACCTGATGGGTGCCACTGTCATCATCCGTGGTGCTCTTACCTGTAGGGCAGCGGCAGTGAGGAGCATTCCAAGGTGGGCTGGGGACTCTGACTGCAACACGTGTTGGTGACACTGAGCAGCAGAAGTACAGACTGTGCTGGGTCAGATTGTGGGGGGTTATTTTCCAGCAGACACTTGTGCTGTTGGGGAACATGCTGGCACTTGCTGATCCAAACGGGGAAGAGCAGCGTAGGTCACAACCTACCCATGTCTAGTTAAATGGCAAACACACCCCCACCTCCCACTAGTGCAGTGCGAAACAACAGCTTTCCTTTCAAAGCTTATTAAATCCAATTGTGAAATGGAAAAATTGCTCCAGTTGTATCTCTTGAATTGTGAAGATTTGCCTCTCTTGCAAAAAGACGTGGTTGGTATTGGGGCTGTTTTTCTCTTAGAAAGAGGTAGGTCTCTTCTGGTCCGAGTCTGAACACTTTTGAAGGGAAGTCTCATAAAGAGCTTGCTTTTTCCTGATGTTTAATCTGACAGCACCATTACGTTAGTTACATGGAAAATTAAGGCTTTTTCAGAGGCAGGATAGACAGTGTCTGTTCATTCCTTCCTTGCCTATTTTTGCTATAATTTCATTATCAATCATTCAGTTCTTGCTACCCATTTAACAGTTCTTTGTTACTAGCTTGTAATGAAAATCTTTTTGCCATAAAACAGGGCAATGTTATCAGAACACATTGATCTCTTCATTTTCTTGTGATAGTATGTATGAGCCAGATTTAATTGATACTCTGCTTTGAATGACAACTGAAGTGGTGCAGATTTTTTCAATCACATAAAAAGATAAAGATGCACTAATATGCTTTAATTATTAAATGTTAAGCTGCTTCACTTGTAAGGACGTTTGCTCAAGAACAAAGAAAGGAGAACCAAAGCCTATGAGAACATTGGTCACGCATGGAAAGCTATTGCCAGATAGATATGAATATTTATATACACACATGCATATCTATCTCAGTGAATACCTGCACCAAGGACGACCAAAGCAGTGCAGAGTAGAATGTCTTTTAGTCTCTTCAAATCAACTTCTATCTATATCATATTTGAAATAGCTAATTTTAGGCTGAACTGTATTTCTTAGATTTAGGTTGCAGACCATTGATGTAAGTCAAATACTTAGGCTTTTTTTGTATGTACACTTGATAATCTGTTGTTTTGCAAAAATCTCTTATGTATGTGCTGTGCAAAGTGACAGGCTTGCCATATTGGAACCAGCTCTACCAACCCTAGCAACTTTTGCCTGAGAGATACTAGAAATTTGTGTTTGTGTGAGAGTGTCCTGTAATACAACTGTTATTTGTTAAAGCATTGCTTAGAAATGTTAGAGAACACACTACTAGCTGCTGGACTTGAAGCTTCTGTTAAATTTATGGCTGGGGACAGATTCACTGTGGCTTTCTAAAAAAACCAAAGGTGCTGTTCAAAGTTGTTCTCTTTAAACTCTTTGAAAACATTGTCATTTTTATTATCTAGGTCACAACTGCCTTCAGTTTAGATTGACACGTGTTAACATTTAGCTACAGGTTTTTTCACTGCTCAGTCACTTGCTGTATAACCCACTCCTTTACAAGGAAAGACTTCAGAATCAGAATTGAGATGATTTCTCCCTTTCATTGCTGCCTTAAGCATAATGGTAACTAACCACTACTGTAAGAAATTTAATAGGGGAGTGCAGTCAGACTCTGGCAGAGTCCGTAAACTGTCAGTGTATTGTGACAAACTGGGCATTTGCATGATTTTCAACGTTATGATTGCAAGACATTAAAAAGGGAAGGGGGGTGTAAAATGCTTCACATCACAGCCTCAGGCTTTTTTTTATCATCCACAGTAAGCTCACCATTAAAGTTTAGGTATTTCAGGGAACTTTTTGAGTGCTGGAGATTCATTTGGCTGAGACAGTTTAATCATGCAGGAGTCCAGTAGACAGGAGGTGATTTTCTCTGGATCAAAAAGACTAAGGCTTAGGGGCTAATAGACAAGATATATCTTTTATTATACAATAAAGAATATATATGCTGTAAATTAAGGCACTGTAAGTGCAACAAGCTTACTGAATCATCAAGAAGGCATATTTGATTATGCAGAGTTTAAAATTATTCATTTACAGGAATAGTTAGTGTCTACATAAAGCATGTTTCATGTCCTCCAGTTTGTTTCAAAAAAACACAGATAATCCTCTTCTACTGCCCAACAATTGCCAGCAGCAACCGCTGGTAATCACCACTTGTATCACTTGCTATCATTGTAGCCAAACTCTTCTGATACATCTGTGTGAACATCTGTTTAATTTGCACAAGGTCAATCTATGTAAAGACAAAAAAAAGCAGAAAACTCAACCACAGTGTATGATTGAAATCCTAGAAAGTCATCCTGCATGTCCTCCCTTGTTGAACAGAGAACACATCCCAAGATTGAGATGTGCAACTCATTAATCCCGTGCAGTGTACAAGCCAGCTGGTGCCTCCAAGAACAGAGGAGCAGCTCCCAAAGCACAGCCCAGCAGTTGTTTCATGCTTTGTTAGGACTGTGCTGTCCTAACTCTGACCAGCTGAACCTCTGACCTGGAGGTGCTCACTTGCTCTGTGGACAGGCAACCACAGTTAAGAAGGAAAACAAGCAGTTACGACTATCTGGCCAGAGTTAATTAAATTACTATATGAAATGTGGCTTTACACCTAATTAACAGTTCATCTAAAGGTGAGCCCATAAAAGCTCCATTGCAGTACATGATTTGACAGCTGTGAAAGAAAAAGTGACAAGCTGCTTGGGTAGTTGGTTTTCTGCTGCAAGTGACTTTTACACAGGAGAAAGGTTCTTACCTCACTGCGAGTGACTACAATTCTGATGAGGGTGGAATCATCTGTGCCAGCTCCTTTCATAGAATGATAAAGTCTTTCTGCAAAAAAGGCTGGGCGATTTAAAGCACATTGCACTGCAACAAAGTATATTTTTAGGATTAGTTCTAAGGTTGTATACTGTGTAGTGATACCTTGCAAGATCAACTTGGCATTTTTGCTGCAGACAGCTAGGACTAGGTTGAGGTAGAGGTCCAGTTACTGTGGATTTCAGGACCTGTTTATAGGGCTAAGGTTATTTTCAAATTACCAAATGAGTTATTCCTTCATACAAAAACTTATGGTTACTAGTAGTTAATTTTTCTGGAAGTGCTTTTCAAAGCTGCCTGAAATGTTAATTCTCAAATAGGTAATTCAAAAACAGTTCTCCTTGGATAGCTGGCACTGGGACATAAGCTATTGTACTCGTGTTCCACTGCTAGAATCTCACTAAGAAAAGTGCAGCTGTAGGTTTTCACTCTAGTAGTTACAGAATGGATCTTGTTTCAGCTAGATTGTTCACTCAGAGACAAGCCATTATTCTTTTACATGATTCTCAGGCCTGAACTTTTCCCATTAAACTCTTGAGTACAACATTCTTTGGGAAGTTTTTTTGCTTACCTGTTATGGCTACAGAAATGCTGTCATTTTGGCAAGCACTGATAGGACTAGTGTCTTCAAATTTACCACTAAATAATACTGATTCTCACTATCAGTTAATTGTGCTGAATTGTGTTGAACTGCTTTAGTATAACAAGTCAGCATGAAAAAGTGAATTCAAAACAACTTTTCTATTTTGTTGAGGTTTCCCTTAGCAATAGCTAAGCTTTTTGGGAGTAGATGGTGGTGAGGAAGAGGCGTGAAAAGGGAACTGTGCCTTAAGTAGATTCATGTTGGTTCTGATGTCATCTATGTGGGTGGCTCAGCTATCTCTGCTGAGGTGCCCACACCCAGAGTCACAGCTCTGTTACAAGGGGAATCACAGTATTCTGCAGAGCTCTGAAATACACAGCTACAAGCACTAACTAGTGACCCTTGGTTCTGTGCAGTTGCCTGCCTTCCCAGAGAAGTGACAAGTAGTTTCTATGTGGCCTTATTTCAAACTGACTTGCTCATGGTGGATGCTTATTTTGTTCAATGAAGTGTAAAATGAGTAATTTGAATAACTGAAGTTACTTTTGTGCTAGCAGAGTCTCGGATTGTGTGATCATTTGTCACATGGCCAATGTTGAATTGGATTCTTCTTTGGTTACACTTAGAAGATTTAATTGCTAAAGGATAAGGGGAGGGAAGAACATACCACTTACCAATAGTCTTTAAACCACGTTCCACATTCCCAGAAAACTCTCGGTCAATGCTGCTTAATAAATCACGATTAGCAATCTACAAAGAAATTAGATTAATAAGTGAATGATGAAATATAATAACTGGAACCTTAATTTAAAATACATTGCCCAAGCTCATCTGAAATCAGTGAAGAACTCCTACCCTGGAGTATGCCTCAACTGTTGCTTTCAGCTGGGGAAAACTTCTGCTTGCCAGAACCATATTAAAGCAAGATTCATCGGTCCCAAGTCTTCCTTCACCTGCTTGGTACAGACGCTGAGCATCTTCCTGAGCCTTCTGATAATCCACATTTTGATTCTCATCCCGATTGCCCTTAAAACAAAGACAACAGATTTGAAATGGTACTTCACAGTGAAGACTATGCTTTAACTGCTTGCAGTGTAGACCCCAAGCTTGAAGCAGAATGAGAAACAGCAGTTTGAAATACATTATGTTGCTTAAAACTTATCTTTGGTTTAATATTCCTTAAAGGCAAATACAGAAGTGGCCCAGAACCCTATCTTGTAGGGTATGTTTGAAACTGTAGGTACACTGAATCAGATAATGTCACCCCTCCAAACCATCTTATAGTTCTAATTAAATACTGTACTTGATTCTCTATTTTACTTAATAATGCAAGCTTTCTCTTGATTTGTTTGTTTCTAGGCTTCACGTTGTAAAGACTCATCTGAAAGGACCTAATGAATTACCTTACTGAATATGCACACCTGAAATATCTCAGGTCTCCTACTTTATTTAGAAGTTGCTTATTTCAAGTAAGAATGTCTCCAGAAAGCCCTTACTACAGTTGTGTCAGTAAGGCTTATATGACATTTTACATGCTTTGGTAGTTGTTTTGGTTTTTTTGCTGCTCAGTGCATGGACGGATACTGCTAAATATACTGGCTGAGTAGGCTGACTACATGCTCTCAAATGCTGTTGTATCTACAGTGGTTAATATACTATTTAAATTATATGGTTGCTGGTTACTGTAAACTGCTGGATTTATCAAAATAAAAGTTAGCAGCATGAGCTTCTCCAGGTTTGCTTTCTTGTGGATTTTGACTTTTAAATCCAAATACCTAGTGCATAGCTGAACTCTCATGAAGGTAGAGACAAATGACATAGAGAAGTGTCATAGTAATTCTAACAGAAAAAGGCAAATTGATCAGAGAACTCTGGGAAGTTGCAGTAGTTACATATTTCTTCCTAAATATGGATAACCACAAGTTCCTATTCTCCAACACAAAATGAGCCCTAGTAAATGATATGGGATAAGTAAGCTCCAGTGTTCACCTGAGTTCAACAGTGACACCTCCTTAATTCTGGTGGTGTGAAGGGAAGGCAGGCTGCCATGTAACTTGGGAGGTAAGTTTTGCCCTGTGGCACTTCTTACCTTGTTCAGAGGGATTATTACAAGCATTCTATATACCATAAAGGTTATCCAATCAGATTCACCCAAATTATTTTGTTAATGTATGTAAAAAATTGAAAAGCATCTTGCTTTAACAGCAGTGTGGACCACTGCTTTAGAAAACCACTCAGTTGCATCTCCGCAATATTTACGCATAACTTCTCTAAAATTAATCTAGGGTGCTAAATTAGGTCACACAAGTGCTCATAGATTTGTAGATAGGAAGCATCTCTTGAGGAGGGACTGAAGTGTCATGTCTTAGGGAATAAATTAATGACCCAGGGCTAATTTCTTCAAAACCTCGCTCTTGTTAAGCATACAAAAAGCTATTTATGGAGCCATTTCGACTACACACATCAGACTGTACACTGTTATCTTACTGAAAAAGAATTAAAAAATGAAAGCTCACTTGGCACATAGATACAAGCAATCGCTCAAAGTGTCCTGAAGTGTCTGCTCTGATGTCTTGTTCGATGTCCCTTCCAAATTCTGATTTATAGCAGTTCACTATTTCTCGAATTTCCTGGTTTGTCCTTGTGCAAAGGATCTCAATCAACACACGCTCCTGAGTACCTGCTCCCTGTAGGCAGAGAAAACGCAAAACTACAGCGCACAACCTATGCAGTTTTCTTCAACTGTGAAATAAAGCAGTCATCTATTATTTCAAACATTAATACAGTCTACATTGTAAGAACAGTATCCTTTCAGTGTGAAAGCACTTAAAATGGAAAGAAGATTCTTCAAACATGCTATTCTGCACCACTTGAGAAACGCACCCCCAAAACTGTACATCCATGTCAGTGACATCAACCAAAGTTAACTAGAAAATTGTTTAGTAAGGAAATTCTTTGGCAACCTTAACCTGGAAACTTACTGAAGAAAGGTGGAGCCTTATGGTAATCATTAAAGCCAAAGATGCACATGTAAATTCTGTTTTGGTCAGCATACAAGTGTGATCCTCATTCCAAATGTGGCCACTTCCTCAACATGGAACTTTTCATAGATGCTTCTCTCTCCCCAGAATAAAAATTAACTGAGCTTTCTGTGTACAGTGAGATGGCTTGGTCATCTCAATTCAGGCAAAGACTAGATAGGAGAGTGGGATCTATGTGAGGCTTCCAGATAATGTCACATTACAAAATTTTTTAAATGGTCTGGGGCTATTCCTTCCATTAAAGATAAATCTACATTTAAGTTCCCCATTCTTTAGGTCTCTATTCATACATGAATTGAGTTACTTGTTTCTACTATCAGTCACCTACTAGCTGCTGAAGACCAGGGACCAGCTATTCTAAGATGAGTGTTTTAAAAAAGTTTTAAACTATTTCCTTTACAGGAATACCATACCTTCATTGCATGACGTAAACTCCAGGCATCATAGTAGGTACTAGGCATGAACAGTGCTAAAATCAATTCTTCCACATTGCCACTTAACTCAGACTTCAGATCTTTAATTAAATCCTGTTAAATTATAAACACAAAAAGGCTTTGGAGAGTGTTAGGCAGATAGCTTATATACTGAAAAATAGAATAAACTAGAACTTACTTTCATGACTCATTTCTACCTTTGTGCTGTTTTTCCTGTAAAGCTTTGTTATATTTCTTAGGAAGAACTTTCCTCTATCCAAAACTCTGAGAGCTCATCTCTTCTCCATTATTATCTCCTCACTAATTAAGACCTAGGCAGATCCTGAAAAATGCCACAACTGTAAAATTTCACTTTAAGTTGCAAAAATGATAGAGGGAAGAAATTAAATTAACCTGGACTTTCATTGACTATCCAATCCTCAATCATTTTCTCAGTTTGTTTCTCAGGACAGAACAGATTTGCATGCATAAAAAATTCCGTAGTTTAAATGCTAATACAGAGGCAGTTTAAGCTTGATTATATTTTGTCAAGCATTAGAGAAGCAGAGAGGCTTCTTGTGTGGTCAGGGACAGAGACAGCCTTCAGCCTTTCCCCACCTGTGCTTCTGCCAGGTATCAGGACAACACTATGTCAAATACCAGATGTGCCCCAATACACAAGGAATATAACCAAAAGAAGTGCATTTAAAAAACGTCCAAATCACTCATCAGGACTAAAATGCAACCAGGCAGTTAAAGCAGCAGCTGAAAGTTTGGTTTTGTTTACCAGTTCAAAGAACCAGTGAACATACCTTGCCATACATAGTCTTGAAAGCTGCCTTGATTTTTTGCCTTTGATCATTGGAACGGTTAGCGACAACATCTATGATGGCCTGCTCGTCAGTTCCTTGGAAACAGAGGGGCAGTGTCAGGTAAGAATGCAAAACAGTCCCTCCAAGACTATGCATTTTATACTGTTGCATTTGGGCATGGTTACATAATAAGAGACTACTGTTTAAGCTTACCAAATCCTCTATGCAACCTCATCTACTAAACAGCCCAAGCTATTTTGAAAGTGTGACTTTTGAAAAGGTTGGGGTGAAAAATGTATAGTTAAATAAAAATTGAAGAAAATAACAAAATGGCATTAAGAAGTTAGCTCAATAGAAAATAAAGCTTTTATTGCTTACTTACCAAAACCCTTCATAGCTTTGCGTAGAATTTCTGCATCCCTTCCAGCATCAAAGTTTGGAGCAGCTTGAATTGTGCCCTGGGTATACTGAGCCATTGCTGAAGGCTGAAAATAAGAGTCATGTGTAACTAGATATACTGCACAATATAAATGCAAATTAAAACCACAACTTTGGCATCAGTACTTAAGAAGGAGTTGTTCATTAGTTCTCCATTTCTTCCTCTCACACAGAATCAGGGTGACATTTGATTGGTATTGAACAGCTTTGGCCCACTAGTGCCAAAGCCTTTACCCAATTGTATGGATAAGGATCTTCTTGGTAAGTGAGTATGCACAGATACAGGGTTATGATCTTGTTCAGTTTATACTCTGAGGGTAAAAGGGAACTCCTAATGCAGAACACACTGTAACCTGTTAGAAACCAGCTGTAAAAACATGAAAACAACAAAGGCTACCTAAAATTGATTATAGAAGAGAATACAGCGCATACCGGACCAGGCATTGGGGATGGTGCTTGTCCACCAGGAAACGTTACTGAAAATAAAGAACAAGGTAGAAGATATCAATAAGGTCTTCTCTTACTATGGAAATGCTATCTAATCTGAATATAAAGCCAGACCTACCACTACACAAAACCTGTTTCCTAAGTAATGATAAACTGTCATGATCAGTAACTGAACTTCTTGCCCTTGAGAATAATGGGAAGACGCAATCACAGATGCATTTTGATACATACATGAGCAAGGGAATTCTAAAAATACTAAATTTACCAGTGCTGTGGAGATGGAAGGATCTCTCCTTATTAAATCCCGCTATTTTTGACAGAAGCCAAGATAGCCCACACAAATGAAGAATGTTTGTCCCATGCGTTCTTTAAAAACCGTATTATTCACTTCAAAATATCTAGCATGTGAACAATAAATATAATTCCTTGCTGCAAAAAGAATTGAAGGAATCTCATTTTGTGATCAAAGCACTGTGAATACAAAAGTTTCAACAATTTTTTGTACTGGAATTTTACTTTTATTCCTAACATGTATGTACATTTCTTTCCATTTTAATAGCAGCTTAATACTAGAGTTAACAAAGCAATCATTAAACAAAAAGGTTTTGCTGCTCTGAATTTCTTAAATTGTCTGACACATTCCTGTACAAAAACCATCCCTATAGTAACGGACCACTCAAAGCATTACAAACACTGCACCGCTTTTAAGAAGTTGTGTGCATTCTCCCTTCCTCTTTCCCCAGTGCACCAGGGATCACTGAACACACAGATATGAAAAATGCGACTCGCATTAACAGAACACCTAGATACTCAGTGTGGACTCTGGATTTCACAGTTCTCACCATACACTTCCAGTCTGAAGAAGGACAAGCACCTAAACCACTACATCATAACCATTAGTCAGGGACAGTCATCCCTTTTGGACGTAGCACCTGCAGAGCTGGTTCTCATCAGCCTTTCAGTGGCTTTGTCAAGAAAGGGCAGGATGAGTACAGCACACAGACCTCAACAGCTAAAGTAACAAAGGTAAGGGCCCAATTTGTTACCACCTATCCTGGGATCTGTCGGTTTAACCTTGGATGCTTGAAGTTTCTTACATGTGACATACCTGGAATTTGTGCTGGTCCACCTCCAGCATAGTTTTGGGCAGGAGGCTGCGGATAGCCACCAAAGCCAGGGCCAGCAGGAGGCACACCAAACCCAGCACCTGTGGAAGCCAGGGGAAAAAGGCAGACTTTAGCACACACACTGTTTTGTACTTGACTTCTGATACATGAGCCACATTACTGAGCAGAGCTACACAAGAGGCTAATTTCTCTGTGTTTGTGCAGTGACCCAGAACCATCAAAGCCCTGCCATCAGCAGGCAGGTATTTACTGCTAGATGGCAATCTGGCTGCCTGCCTGCCTGCACTGACCGCTGAACAAAGCTGCTCTTCTTTACCATTTCTAAAAAGCACAGGGAATGGTTACACAAGAAGTTGCTCCCAAGTGGTACTCTAACACAAAGAATCCTACCTCCAGGGTAAGGTGGCATTCCTCCAGCCTGAGGAGCTCCAGGGTAGCTCCCTGGGGCAGGATATCCTGCCCCCGGAAACCCAGGGTTGGGTGGTGCTGCTGGATAGGTCCCTGCTCCTGCCGGAGGGTATCCTCCAGGAACAGCGGGATACGAGTACTGACCAGCTGGTGGATAGAGAGACTCTTGTCCTGTTGGCTGAAACACAAAAATGGGATGTCTGTATGCCTGTAAACAGGACCTTAGAGCAAAAACTCCCAAGTTACCAAACTGTCCAAGTGTGTAATAACAACACGAGTTGTTTAATCAGATCAGCACTTGACACAGCAGCAGCAGAATTCCTGAAGTCTGGATGGGGTCCTGGTTGGGTTTTCTGATTCATCTCCCAGGTTGACACAGAGAGTGCTGCAGGGTGGAAGGCACCTCTGGACGGCCTGTGATTCCATCCACCTTCAAAGCAGAGCCAGCTTTGGAGTTGGATGAGGTCACGCAAGGCCTGATTGTCAAGTTTTCAGTATCTCCAAGGAACAGCAAACTCACAGACTCTTTGGGGCCCTCTGCCAGTGTGTGACTACTGTCACAGTGAAAAGCTTTCCCTCCTGAGGGCACACAGTGCTGAGCCACATTTGACTTGTCAGCTATCAGTAAATACTGGAAAGCTGCTCCTTCTATCCCACATAAGGAACAGGTAAGCTCAGCTCAGCTTGCTCTTGATCCTAGAAATCACGTATTTAAAATCAGTTTCATAATGAAGCATAATGTATGGACTCATTACTCGCTTGCTAGGAATCATTTTTACTGACTACCTTTAGAAATATGAGTCACACATTACATACAGTACACATTCATTCTTGATGCCAGCAAACAGAAATAAAGCGCAGAGCAGTAAAGCCTTGCTCATGGGTTTACTACCCCTGAGATTACTACCCCTAAATTACTGTGTCCAGGCTATATAATATCCTTTTCCCCAGAGGAACAGTCTAACATTTCTCTGCCAGACAAAAAAAAAAGATTTTAATTGGATTTAGATTCACAAATGCAAAATTAGGATCCTCAGATAACCATCCGTACTGTGGAAGAAAATTCCATGCAGATTTTTTGAAGTGATTATCACTTTGGGCATCATCAATGAGACTAGGAAATCTTGAATTGTTGATACAAAATCTAAAAGGTCTTTTAAATGAATTCATTGAAATTGGCTATGTTTTAGATGCTAGCTAAGGAAAAAAGTATTTTCAGATGTAGTTAAAAATAAACTACAGCTACAATAATGAGGGTTCAGCAGAACCTTGAGGGGAGAAAAGAAAACCTGGAGTTAATACAGTCTTGTTTCTAACATGTTTGTCTTTAGTTTGACTGACTTTAGTGTTTCAGAGGGAGTAAGGGTAAATTGTAAAGCAAAACCATCAGAGAATTTATTGCAAGTATTTACATCTTAATGGCATCCAGGCTGAGTTCCATGCTTGTCTAGTTCAGTACTACATAAAACACAGGTAAAATTCTCACAATTACAGTATGATCAGTGCCACAAAAGTGCCATAAGTGCCATGATCAGTGCCATAAAAGCACATAGAAGAATTTAGCTTTGAAAAATGATGCAGGCATATCAAAAACACTGTAGTTAATCAGCCACATCTGATACATTTCAGCCTTCGATTAAGTTTCATTTAAAATTTTAGTCCATTCAGTTGTGAGCTGAAGGTGGAGCAGTCCTGTGGCTGAAGGATAGGGGGGCCAAGTCAAGATACAGTGTCTTCTGTCCTCAGAAAAACATTTACTTGGTGCATTATGAAAGCTGGGCTACTTGAGATAAGTGTTCCAAGCTCTTCCTGATGGCTATGAACCCCTGAAGTTTGTTCAGCATCTCTGTAAATCCTGCGATACAGATAAACTCACAAAAAAAAGGTAAAATAAAACATGATCAAAGAATCAAAAACCTTTCTAGAACAACAGGCACCATTAAAAAAAAACAGCTTCCTTCTTGCAATTCTTATGAGACAGCTATGAAGTCGTCCTCAGGGATACACAGATGAAAACAAAGCCCATAATCTCTAGAGGACACTGTATATGAACTGACAGCTACTATTTACTCTCGCACAGAGCACAGTAAGGAGGAGTATTCACAGAATATTACATTAGGAATGAAACACATTCAAGAGCCATACTTACAGGATAACCAGGAAAAGCAGGGTAGCCATCAGAGGGGGGATAACCTGGGTACGACATTCTGGGGGGGAAAGAAAAAAGGTATTTACACTTCGAAGGTGGTTATGTATGATCTGGCAGTAGGTAGGTGCTTGCTCATTACCTGTTAAATGACTTGAAGAATATGCTTAGCAGGTTTAGAATTGCCTGGGAGTACTTGTCAGCTATTTAACCCACAAAACTTTTCCTTTTCTTTCATACATCTGACCACAGCAATCAGAATTCAAAAGGGAAGCATCTTCAACTTTGTAATTAACTACCACTCTTACTTAGGGTCAGATAGACATTGAGGCATGGTAAGAGGCTTGAACCTCCAGAAAGAACTCTGAAATACAGGATATAGCTTGAGGTGCCAGCAGGAGAGAGCTGAGCCCTTTGCCACAACAGAAACAGTGCAGGCCCCACTCTTGCACTGCACCAAGCACCCGCCTCCCATCACCCTGTGCTCTGCTCCCCTGCTCACAAGGGTAGCTCTTGAGAGAACAGCAGTACCCCATCTATCCCATGTAAAACGGTAATTTGACAGGAACAGGTGCAATCCACCAGCATTACTTCATTTATGTAGCAGACTTCTGTTTCCTGACAGTGACTGTTAATTTTAGTCCCATTTTTAACAGAGGGACTTGCAGAGTAGGGACAGAGATCATCCCGCATATTGCCAACCAGCCAGGCAGGGAGATTCGAGACCATCAGCCAGTTTATGAAACATTTAATGGCAGGGAAAAAAATTATATTAATGTGAACCAGACAGATTCCCTGATCAGGGCCTGGGAGTTACTCATGGCATGTTTCTAAGACAGTGTAGACCTTAGATGCACAAATCAGAGGACATAGGACATGAAAATGAATGCAATACAGCAAATTATTATTGACATTTCTAGGTATTCATTGGCCAAACCAAATGGATTTGAGAGCACAGTTCTTATCATGCTGGACCATTAAGGCACTACAACTAAATAACTGAGACTTAATGTGAAAAACCTCAAAACTTTGCATAGAATAGTTCAAAGAAGAGCCAAAAACAACTTGCAAGAAAGCACTGCTACTCCATCTCACACTGATACACTTGGATCATCACTTCCAAATAAGTAAAAGGGGAAAACCAATATAAGGTGTATCTGCAAATCTATGCTTTAACCATAACCCCTACTAATGGTGATTTATTTCCCTAAGGAACACCTTAAACCAGTACAGTATTACTGACAGCCGCTTAAATGGACTTTAAATTGGGTGCAAGCATCCTCACGAAGAACAGGCTCTGACACGACTCCTTTTATAAGCACCGATTTTCCCGTCAGACTGCGGTTCTCCGCCGCTGTGCCCCCCGGGAATCAGCCAGCCCCGAACTGGAGATGGGAGGAGGGGGTCTGTCTCGGGGGGCGGCGGAACAGCAGCGGGAGCCCGGCACACAAACACGGGCAGGGCCCGGCACACAAACACGGGCAGGGCCCCGCCCCGCCCGGCCCAGCCGCGCCCCTCGGCCACGCGCACTGCGGGCAGGGGGGTACCCCACCACCCACGGCTCCAGAGGCGGCCTGGCCCGCTCCCCTCCAGCCGCAGGGCAG
>WBMV01005715.1:1152555-1207339 GCA_013396655.1 Campylorhamphus procurvoides
AGGCGGAGAGGCTGTTTATTGGCTGCAGCGGCGCTGGGCTTGCTCCTTGGGGCCGGCCGTGTCCAGTGCGCAGGCGCGCCGGTCCGGGACGTGCGGCAGGGGAGGCGGTGCTGCCTCACAGGGCCATGTGGGAGTGCACGTGTGAGGGTACGGCAGGCGGTGCTGCCTCACAGGGCCGTGTGCGGGTGCCCGTGTGANGTGTGGGTACGGCAGGTGGTGCTGCCTCGCAGGGCCGTGTAGGGGCGCGGCAGGCGGTGCTGCCTCACAGCTGCGAGGCGGACACTCAGTGCAGGTGCGCCAGTAGTGCAGAGTGCGGGGTTACACCGCCCATGGGGTCTGGGCCGGTGAGGCAGGCAAGTGCTGTCAGTTCTGTTCGCCAGGGCTTTGTCGCCAGTGACGCATAGAAGAGTGTGTGATTGTCAGGTACAGTATAGAGAGCAGATGCTGGTGGTAACCTCTGCCTAAGGTTTAGTGATTACCCAACAAACTGACTTACTGGTTGTAATTTGCCTATTACTTGCAGTGCCCCGTGTTCACTCGAACAGCAGAGCCGTGTGGGTGAGGCAGGTGTGGTGGTGAAATGAAGCACAGTATGTTCTCAATGACTCGGAAGAAGGCTTAGTTCCTTCAGAGTATCCTTTTGCCTTTCTTAGCCACCTGAGTGGAGCTGTGACCTTAGCAGCTGTAGTAATATAGTAACAGATTTACGTCTTAGTTCGAAACCTTTTATCACAATTTTTAGTGTTTGACAAACTTCAAGGAAGAACTTCAGACGTCATTGAAGTGTTTGGGGCCTTCTTTGTTTCAAGCTGTTGTCTTCCCACAAGTAAACTGTGTGTATACACATATGTAAACAGCAAAAGATAAAGTCTTGCCTTCTCATAAAATGCTTAATCCAGTGAAACTATGCCAGGCAGAAAAAAACCTGCATCAGGTCTTTAGCACCACTTTGTCTATCAGGTGACTATTTGAATAATTGAGAACATTGCCAGGTACTTGTTTCCCGGGTGTGGCAGAGAGAAAAGTGTGGTGGTGATTCTGGTGCTATCTTAGGTATGATCATCTTTACTCTTTCATAGATTGACTTTGGGCTCCTGACACACTCTTTCCTATATTTGACTTACCAATTAAAGAAAATTTAACATAAAAAAAAGATTTTATCATGATAGGTGGCCTTTGGGGTTTTCTCTGCTTCATTAATTAAGGCCTGAACGTCATCAGTTAATGAGCAGTTTCAGCTGTGTCCCTGAAGACAGGCTCCTCAGTATAAAAGGAACAGCTTAGTAAAAAGATCACACTTCTGCACGTGTCCTAGTAGTAGTTTGCTTCTTTTACATAAATGGGGAACGCCCATCAAAGCTGCAAAGGAGAGCTAATGCATGAGAACATGGACAGACTTTATCTCCAAAAAAGCACTTTCAGGTCTGTGTACCAGTGAAAACTAGATCTCCTGTTCTTAGGCTTTCTCATCTCTTCTCTGCAGCCTTGATTTCTTGTAGGTGTGCCTGGGTCAAATTGCATAAAGCTTTAAAAGTGTTTCTGTTCCCAGAGCTTTGATGTGTCATTGAGAAGTCTAATGTGTGAGGTGTTCTTGTTGGAGAGCAGCTGTTTGATCTCATTCTTGTTTGCATCAAACTGTCCTTGGTGCTTAATTTGACATAGTCAGTTGCAGAGTCATGTGAAGCAAGCAAGGCTATGTAAGAGCTGCCCATCATACTTTTATGTTGCCACCTTAAAAATTGGGCAACTTAATATGGAGCTGCAGTTGTGCTTCAAAATTGGCAGCTGTGATAACCTTCTTTTAATGTGTAGCTGTCAAGTTGCTGGATGCAGTGCCAGACAGTGTATGTAGTGAATAAAGATGGATGGCCTGTATCTCAAAAGTCAGAGATCAGTGGCTGGTTCACACAAAGCCTACTTAATACAAAGATTGTATAATCTAAGGATAAGAAAATCAATCATGATAGTGCTTGGAGGAGATGTATTCAAGCTACCAATCTGTTTTTCCTTGCTGAATGATTGCTCAGAAATCGAGACCCTCATAGTAAATATTGTTTCACAAAGTATCAGTTTACTTTTAGAGGGGAGATGCACTCATCAATGGTGCCTATTGATGAAAACTTGATGTCCGTCTAGTCAGATGATTAATATGTTCCAATACTACCCCATTACAGACATCTGTCTGCCTAGAGGAGAAAAACAAGACCTGTTCATATGTGTGTATAGGTCAGCATGGTAACCCAGGGTCCTCTGGTTTTATGTTTTTCCTTGCTTGGTTTCCCTGCACCTGATTTTGGTGAGGAATATAATTAATATTCTAGCTCTGTGCTTAAATGATTTTTCTTTATAGTCCTTGCATGTGACTGAGTCATTATTATTAAATTTGCTGTCATGTCAGCTGCATTTTTCACAGATGACGTAAATTTTTTTCATTAGCTATCTTCTTATCTTGCCTGTATTACTGGAAGTAACATCATCCCTTGCTCTAGGCAAAAATATTTCTTACATTGCATTAGTGGTAAAATAAAACACAATTTATTCAGTACATCATTTCAGGATGTAGTTTTATCTGGTTAGTTTCATAGGATTGAATCTGACATTTTTATTCCATTATTATAAGAAAAGTTTGCTATTCTGCATTCTGTCTACAACGTTGGAAAGAGACAGAACCAGGAGAGGTTACCCAAACTGACCAAAGGGATATTCCAGACCATATGGCATCATGCTTGGTATATAAAGTGGGGGTAAGAAGAAAGGAGTGGGGATGTTTGGAGGGATGGTGTTTGTCTTCCCAAGTAACCATTATACGTGGTGGGTCCCTGCTGTCCTGGGGATGGCTGAACACCTGCCTGCCCATGGAAAGCAGTGAATTAATTCCTTGTTTTGCTGTGCTTGTGTGCATGGCTTCTGCTTTCCTTAAACTGTCATTATCTCAGCTCAGGAGTCCCCAGCTTTTACCCTTCTGATTCTCTCTCCTCAATGCTGCTGGTGAAGCTGTGAGCAAGCAGCTATGTGGGGTTTGGTTGCTGACTGGGTTTAAACCATGACAAGGATCATGTGTTCTGCCTTCTATCTAGGACTAGGACTTTTATATGATGCGGTCATGGGCAATGATTTAAAGTTTTCAGTTTTGAGGCGTTGGTTTGGGTTTTGGGATTTTTTGTCCTATTAAAAAAGGTAATAGTTCTCTTATTTGTCTTAATTGAATATCTTGGATCCTCATCTACCTTTCATGCATTTGGGATTGCCAAGGGATGGAGGACAGTTGTTGACAGCCACCAGCTCCCACCACATTGTATCAGCTCACTCAGCTTCATCGTTTCAGCAAGAGGGATTCAAGCCCTTCTCTGCTTTTGTGTAATGATTTATGGGACCACCTTAATTATCAGAGTAATGACGCTGGCACATGGGACTACAGAGGTAACGCTTAGTGTGAAAATTCAAATACCACCTAAAAATAATGAGGCATAGTGTTAATTGCATACCACACTGATAAAAGACTATACCTTTGCTAAAGGTAGAGTGGCAGTGGAAGATATCAGGTAATCAAGAATAGCACATTTGGAAGTTATCAGGTGATCAAGAATAGCACACTGGAGACTGCCAGGTGTTCTTCAGTCACTATATGGTAATTCAGAGATCCGAGCTAAAGTAAGAGCAACTTCGCAGTAGAACTTGCCGTTCGCCTGTGCGGCTGTGAAGGCTCGTGCTGTGCGGGCCCTGCCAGGGGGCTCTTCCCGGGGGCTCTTGGCGGCTCCCCGTTCCCGCAGGATGGGCGGCGCTCCCCGGCAGAGGGCGCGCCTGCCCCGCACACCGGGACCGGGACCGGGACGGCGGGTGCTGCGGGGCGCGGTGGGCGCTGCTCCGCCGCCTCTGCGGGCACCTGCGGCTCCGTACCTGTCTGCGGACTGCGCACGGCAGGCTTTGAAGCAGGTGCCCTAAGTGGGAGTTCGCGCACAGTGCTTTCCCCACCAGTGTTTATTATACCTATTTCACTTACCAGTTCGTTTTTGCGGTGAATAACATTAAGGTCGAATCAGTGAGGTGGAATTTGTTCATTTGACCGTTATTTTTGCCTTGATTCTTCTGTGCCCTTTCACATAAGAATTCCACAGAGAGATGTGGATGTTATGGCTGTGCAATCCGAACATTTGCTGTACAATCCCAGATATTACTGAAATCTGTGGAAATGAAAGGTGTTTTGAGTCTTTGATGAAGGCACAAACTCTCAAGGCATTCCTGCTTCTTGATCTATAATAATGATTATTTTCTCCTTTTGACTCAAATCATGGTCAGATCCAGCTTTCAAGTGAGAGGCATTTTATATACTTCTTGTACTTAAAACTGAGATAGAATGTGCTTGCACTGATGTCGCAAAGCATTTAGGTGCACTACGCTGCAAGATCAAACTTTGTGTCTTTATATTACATTCTTCTTGCCTACTCCATGCAGTGAGAACTGAAGAAAACCTAAATATGACTCTTGGCTTTTTCCTTCCCCAGGGAGTTTGAGGTAGAAGTGTGGCAGCACTACTGTTCTTTCCATGTAATCAACTTGAATAAGCAATCTCTGGCAGGCAGCCTTTAACACATTGTCCCTTTGTTTGGTAACTTGCTGCTACTGTGCTTGACTTAAAAGCATTTGTAACAGAGCAGAACTGTGTCCTTGAATACCTACTGACATCCAAATAAAATTAAGTGTAATGTCACTGATAGCAGATAAGTGTGAAAGTTCTTGTGCAGGCAGGTTTCAAATATTAAAAATTTCTAACACCTATGACAGCTAACGTGTCAGTGTGCTGTGTGTTGGGAAAATAACCTCACAGTCCCTTGTTCTTATATAATCACTTTACAGCTTTACTTCTCTTATCAGTAAGCATGTCCTTTCCTTGGTGTCCTTTACAGCATAGGTCAGTCACCATTTTCCATACATTTAAGCCCAGACCCAAATTGCATATGTCCCCAAAAGCATGGAGACCTTTGGGACTGGAAATGTGCAGTGTGTTCACTCAGCACAAACATTGGCTTTGGTGTCTTGAGACAAAATCTGCATGCAGAAGTGAAGTGGCTAGACTGGAAAATATGTATTTTGTTTGATGGTGTAGGGAGGCCTGCTGAGAGGTAGAATGGCAAAAATGTTATTTTGTGAACTCTAAGGATTATATTTATATGATTTTTACATCACCAGTCTGACAGTGTTGTCTGTCCCTTCACAGGTCTGCGCATTTTTTCCAATATGAGGCAACTGCATCATTGTGTGTTGGATGAACATTTGGATAATGAGGGAGAAGGTAAGAAGATAATGATTTACATATAGAAATGGGAGCCGAAAAGGAACAACTGTAGTAAAATCTAGGGGACAGTTTCTATGTGGGAGCCTGGGAGACCTGAGAGGCCCATTGGATTCCTCTTCCTGGCGTCTTGGGTGATGTTAAGGCAAGGCATCTGTGAGATATTGCATTATTATATTATTTATTGGCTCAGACCAACTCAGGTGTGTATGGGAGGGGCAAAGGGACAGGTTGAATTTCACAGAGATGAGATGATGCCCTGTCCCGCACCCCAGCCCTTGAGTCTCTTGGAGCAACCCCAGAGCATCTGTAAAACACCTTCAGTGAACTTGTAGCTTGGGGCCTGGGGTCTTACAGCACCCATATAATGGGGAAAGTGACAGAGACATGCTTTGGGTAATGTTTTAGCTCTTGTGATGTGAAGTGTCTGATAACAACAAGATAGTATTGTTCTCCTATCTGTGCCTTTGACTTTGGGGAAGTCATTTAACATTTAGATCTCAGTTTTCCACTTCTGCAAAATATGATTAATGATACTATAGTGGATAGGCTTGTATGTAGGACATGCACAGACAATTTATTGAGGAAAGGCAGGAAAGACC
Organism: Campylorhamphus procurvoides; assembly: GCA_013396655.1. Taxonomy (NCBI): domain Eukaryota; kingdom Metazoa; phylum Chordata; class Aves; order Passeriformes; family Dendrocolaptidae; genus Campylorhamphus; species Campylorhamphus procurvoides. Next base: position 1,158,448 of record WBMV01005715.1, read on the forward strand.
TTACCCTTTGAGGAAACAGCTTTGAGAGGAAGCTGAGAGTGCATTTCCTGACTCAGAGGCTCTTCCTTTGGAAAGAGAGGAAGTCTTCAACTAGCCTAAGCAGGAGGAGAACAGTAACTGTACTATTTCCCAATAACAAATGGAAGTAATTCATCAGCTGAGGTGAGTTGATGCTGCTGAGATCTCAGGTGTAGCAGCAAAGCTTGATTTCGCTTTGTATCAAAACTGTTCATCATGAAAGCTTGGACTATACTTTGCAACGGCTGCTCTTTGCTAAATGCTCTCCTAACCAATCTGTAGATTTGAAATACTGTGAGTCCTGACATATGCATTCACCTTCTGTGTGCTGATTGTCAATTTCTGTATGTTACAAGTTCAGATCCCAGGAGATGTATAAATACAGTAGATAGAGGGAGTGAAAAAAACGCTTCTCCGTATTTCTTCTGTAAAACATTTCTGAGACTAGAAGTCTACAACCTTTCAGCAGTGTTTAAAATCCCTCTCTTGAAAAGAAAAGCATCTTGCTCTCTGTGGTACTGCTTGCTATTTCCCAGTTTGAAATCAAGTAGCAGGACACCAGAGGGTTTCTCAAACAGCTGACCATTAAAAACACTCAGGAACAAAGATCAATTGAAAACACATTTAGAATTAGGCTTCCTGGTCTGCTTTTAATTTCTTCGAATCAGCATTGGGAGTTATTACTGTGGTCAGTCTGGCCTTTTGTTGTACTGTGGCTTATTCATATAAACAATCAACTTCAGGGATGCCCAACAGCTTTCGGGGAGGGGGTTCAATTTTTTTTTTGTAATATCTTCAAATATTCCCAAAGTTATTAAAAGATTATGGTTTTAAATGCAGAAGGAATTAAATAGAACTATATTGTTGGAAACAGAACTATATGAGTCTCAAGGGAGTTTGCAAGAAACTCACTTTGCAAGCAGAATTTGAGTCATGGCACTTTTAAACTTCAGTAGCTTTCATGAGTCTGCAATCTGGATTTGTGGCAGCCTGAAATATTATTCTGAAATTTCTGTTTGAATGGAGCTATACAGGCACAAAAGGCTATATAGCTCCAAAGGGTTTGCAGTTCAGACAGAAGTCAGGAATAGTCAGTAATCTGGCCAACTTACTTATGGCTTTAGGGGACAGGAGGGGGATTCCTACATGTAGTTTGTAGCAACCTCTGGGCATTAAAATGACTGAAACACCTGCAGCTCTGTTCATGGCTGTTTCGATCCCTGAAGTCTTTCTCTTGTGCAAGGTGCCATACTACTGTACTGCCACCAGAAGTATGATGCCAGGCACATCATTTTGTTCCAAGTGTTGCAATAATTGCTGGGTTTGGCTTTGGTGTTTTTTTTTTCTTTTCCTCTCGCTTTTCCTCTCGCTTTTCCTCTCGCTTTTCCTCTCGCTTTTCCTCTCGCTTTTCCTCTCGCTTTTCCTCTCGCTTTTCCTCTCGCTTTTCCCTTCCCTCTCCCTTCTTTCCCTTTCTTTTATTTCCTCTTCATTTTTTCTCTCTTTCTCTTGACAAGCTTCTGTGGTCTGCTCTCGCAGTTTTGGGGATCCTTAGGATATTTGAGCGTTGAAATCTGATGGCAATGCAGCATCACTGTCAAGAAGTAAATAATAATGAAAACACAAACATACATATGTTTGTGTTATATATGTTAGAATAAATATGTTGGCAAATACATTGCAATGCAGACACTCAGAATAGGTATGAGAAGCTCTAAGGCTGTTTTAGCACAGCAGTCTCGCTGGACTAATACACCCTTCTCAGTGGGGCTACTTCACTTCTCTGTTCAGTCAGATGTACTGTTTCCCATCACAAGCTAACCTGCTCAGGTACCACAGCTGTAGCTGTATGGCAACATTTGTAATGTAGGCCTGTAACTTCACAGGAGAACAGGCACATGGGAACAAACAACACCTCCAGCAGAAATCTCAGGCTCTGAGTCAGTATGCTGAATCTTTTTAAGGGAATAGCATTAGTGATAGCTTCAATATAGAACAGGATATTAATTTGGAATAATGGTAGCCTAGAGCCAGCTAATTATATTTGCAGGGTGGTTTCCCTAAAAAGCAGATGTTGGACAGCTGGTAGTCAGATGATCAGTCATGCCACCATCTTCAGCAAATCTGAAGGCTGTGGTGAAAAAGGTAATGTGTGGAACATACTTCTTATTTCTGTGGGAGCCTTGTACTTTTTTTACAGGTATACAAAGGCTCACAGAAATGCATGAGTTGTTGGTTAAGAACTCTAGAACTGCTGATGGTTGGCTACAGCAAGTTAGCAAAGCTTCACCTTGATGTACTTGTTACCTTTGGGTAACTGTGAATTCTTTAATAGAACTCTCCAGAGGTGATGAGACTGCATGCTAGCCAGAATTCTGCAGAATCCTTTTTTAGGCTGGAACACTTCTTGGTTCTCTTTTTGTTAATTCCCTTGAAAACTTTAGTATGCTTTTTTTTCAGTCTGCTTTCTCATGGCAGCCCTCTGCTGTTGTGTTGTGTGTCACTGGAAGTGTATCTCTTCAACAAAAAATTGTTACTCAAGCAAATATAACTGCCTGTGTAGATAGTGATTTGTAGCACAGTCCAGTATTTAACATGGCTTACATAAGGTAGTGTTCAGCCGTTATCATCTTTGTTCAGCATGGGAACTAGAAATGTATTTCCTGTGTTATAGCAAGCCTTTCCTAAAATACAATTCTGACCATTGGTTCATAACAGTACTGATTTTAATGCATTCTAATTGTTACTAAATACCTTTGTTTTGTCAGCCGAAGTCAAATTACAGGACACATGTTATGCAAATAGAACATGGTGCTTAAGTGTTTTAAGTGGTATGTTCAGTTTGTATCACCACAGAAGAAGTTCTTCTGGGTTTTGAGTATAACTTTTGCAAAGACTTAAAGACTGCTTCATTAAAATGAAATCTTTCGTTTCCATTGCCCTTTAATCAAATACAAACCAGAGCTTCCAGGGATTGTAATAATGTATCAAGTTGAATTTGGCACTTTTGCAGTCCATCAAAAGAAGTTGCCCTTGACAAAAACAATATTTTAAATATCTGCTCACAAGCACTGGAGCCAAAAGGTTGCTATTTCATTTGGCAAAATACATTCCCAAGAACAAGACTGCGACCTGAAGCAGAGCCAAAATAAGCTCTAGCAGATGCTTAGCCTAGAAAGCACTAGACTGAATGGCTAAAATTGTTAAAAGAGTATATAGGAAAAGGGAAGGGCAGCTACCTAATTCTGTTTCTAACTTGCTGTGTGGGCAAGATGCATCCCTTCTGTTGTAGTGCTCTGCCAACTAGAGGACCTACCTCATCTGCCTGCCACCTTACTTCAGCTTCTGGGGCTTAATCCACTTCTTGCTGTGAGTACTGCTGTGGTCAACAACAGCTGTTTCTGTTCATAATAGCAGAGGAGTCTAATTTTGTTCTTTCCTGATACACTCTGTTTAGCTTGAATAGTGAAAACTCTTTGGATCAAAAGGCTCTGCTGTGATCTTCCATTCACACTTTCTATACTGCATCTAATACTTGTGCTTGAAAAAAGTTTCAGATGCTAGTGAGATTCAAGAATTGCAAAATCCATGCTCCTATGATGACTGAGACTGATCCAATCAGCCACACATTCTTCCTTCCCATTTGCTGGTTCTGGCCTTTATCTGTCCTCATATAGTTCTGTTGTTGCTCTCAGATCTGGTAACAAAGTTGGTGTAATTTCTGTTAGTGCAAAGAAGGGGTATGGGGCAGAACAAGATTGTGGTGGCCATCAGTTTGGCCTGGTTCAGGCTGTTGTAAAAGCACAGCCTGATGATGCTGTTCTATGACAGTTTCTATGAGGTTAACTGCAGCTCAGGTCATTCTCCAGATGTTGACAGTAAGCAGAGGTGAAGACAAAGAAGCCAAACAGCTTTTCTGGGGTACAGAGATGCCTGATCTGCAGTTGGAAGTGAGGTCCTGGATTCTTAAGTCAGACTGTAATCAGTAGGATATAAGCAGCTATTTGCTGGTCTTCTGGTAACAGTCACTCCAGGTGATTTTGTTCAAGTTAAGAAATACCAGACATCAGTGCCCAAGGGAAAGGTTAAATAAATGCTGGTTATGCTGTAGTAGAGTTTGGGACAGATTCTTGTCTCATTGATTTTGATGCATACCTGGAGTAGGTCTTCTAACTAGTGTATTTGATGCCAGGGTGTCTTGTGAAATCAAAATTTTCTATAACTTAAGGCAGAGAGAAGCGCAAGTGGCAAGGATACCAACCCTGTGCATACATCTCTAAGTTCCCAGAAGCAGGTATTTGTTTGTGTATTAGACTGGCTTTGACTCTGGGTTTTTTTCCCTTGGCAACTTTCAGAAGGGGTTCTTCCTTAACTGCTCCTGTGAAGCCTGTGTCCATGGAAATAGCACAAAATCATTGATGTTCCTTTGCATGGCTGAATCCAAGAAACAAGAAATCTCATTCCATAACTGTAACTCAAAACATCTGAAATCCAGGACACCAGTGGAGAATATTGGTGGAGAAATGTTTCTTAAAAAAGAGTAATTTGCACTTAAAAATAGCCAGCTTATGCTTTCTCAGAAGCATGTTGTGATGTATATATATGTGATCTATAGCAAACTTAAGTTAACAATTGCCATGAAGTACTCATAATGAACAGGAGATATCCTTTGGACAGTGTTGGTTCACATTTGTTCAATATCTTTTATTGCAGATTCCAAAAGCACTTACTTGGGCTTGTCACAATCTTGCTAAATTATTATTCTGGTATTACTCTAATGAGGTAGTATAAGCAAGGTGGTACCAGGCAAAGCTCTTGGGAAGTTACGATGCAGGGGGAGCCATTGAAAACCTCAGCTTGACTAAGAGCATCTGATTCACCCTCCAAGTCTGACCTTGTACTAAATATGTGCCAGCATTGTGTTACCAAGAATGCATGCTGGGAAAGAGCGCTGGCCACAAAAATCTCTTTCCCAGTATTTCCTAGGATCCAGTTTGGCCACATCTCGAACAAGATCACTGCCAACTGCTTGGTTTATATGGCTGCTTTTGGGAGACATTTGGGCTTTGATTTGCTCACTGCTCCAGGCCTTGTGAGGTCTGGTAGAAGAAGCAGCTTTCTTCATCCTATATTTAAAGAAGCCTCAGTGGGTTGCTCTAAAAAACTGGGGTATTGGCTTCGGATTCAAGTTAATGAAACCATAGCAACCTACTGTGGGATGCAGTTGCTGACAGGCTATAAATCAAGAGTTGTTCAGGATCTATGAAAGTGAGAATAAACCTCCAATACCTGATTTTAAGAACTCCTACAAGTTTGAATAAGACTCTGCATTTAACACTGAGGGGTCTAGGACACAAATAAGCTATTCAGGTTTCATCTAACAGAAGCTAGATGTGTTTGCTTTAGTGTAATTATAAGGAAATGTGTCTTCACAGAGGGAGTAAGCCTAATTGGAAACCAGTTGTCTCTATATAAGTTTAGACAAAGTCACAACAAGCAAGACATGCTGATTATTGGTTAGAAAATGCCATGAAAAAGAAAAAGTTAGATGGCTCAAGAGGCAGGTAGTGAAGGAATTTTTTTTCTGGTCTGGTTTGGCCCCAGATTGTATTGTTTATTCTGTTATCAGAATTGGTGGTCTGTAAGCCCAGGACATCATCTTTTAAATAATGCCTGTATCATTTATTATGATTTTTTTCTCCACTTCCTCTCTGCCATTATGAAACACTTCAGTTGAACAAAACCTAAATTGCTGTGGTTAACTTCTTTGGTGTGCTTGTTGGGTTTTTAAGTGCTATCCTTCAGAAGTCATTTGCAATGCCCCAAACACTTATTGATACTCTACAAAACCAAATTACTAGCAGTGCTTATTCTTAAGCATTGGTAACTTGTAGTATTTCTAGCCCATAGGAAATCTTAGCTCAAGTTTGTCCCAATTCAGAATAAAACCAGTGTTTGCAGTAATCTGCAAATCAGGAATCCTTATATATCCCCTTGGAAATGGCAATTGCTACATGAAACAATGTGTTTGTTTATTACACAATGAAGTGTTGAGCAAGGCAGAACAGCTGATTAGTATTGGGAAGCTTTGAGGTTTCCAGCCCAGTGTTTCTGCTCTGTGAGGAGTAATGCTGGAAGCCCAGAAAGCCTGTGCTTTGCCTTGAGTTCGCTAGGTTCTAAGTTACTTCAGTAGAGAAACCTAAAGGCTCTTACTGCCTGTAGTCCTGGTTAGTGCACTAGATTACTAGACTAGAAATCAGAGTAATTCAGGCTTGAATGAATTTGATTTCTTTTTAATTTTTTACCAGATCTACAAGTGAGGTCCTACTTGCTGTGTAGTCCTCAGGTAAAACAGAAGTATTGTGTGTACATAGAACCATACAGCATGTGTTTTTACCTGAAGAGGTACTTGGGTTTCTCAGTCTGAAACAGGGTTGAAATTTAGCGCTGAGAAGAATTAAATACAGGAAGGCCCCTGACCTGGGATGCATACTTGTATCAGGGATCTATGATCCTGTTCTACTCTGTCTTTGGTGTGTGGGTTGGAGTGAGGAGGGTGAGGACACTGATTCATAAACAAATAAAAGGGTTGCTTTGCTACTGCAGCTCATAGCAAGGCAGGGTGTGTTTATAATGTCTAGTATGACACAAATTAAACCAATTTGTTTCTTAGGCAAAGAGAAGCTAATAATGAATGTGCCTATAAGCATTTTTTCTGATTATCTTTATGCAGTTTGTCTGTAAGTGGGAGATGCCTGCAAAAGGTTAGATACAGTGTTGTGAGTAGGACAATATGTTTTAGAATAGTGAAATCCTTAGTGTACTGCCAGGTGTTCTTGGTCCAACCTAGTTTCAACTGCTTTTGGTTGATCTAAGACCTGCCTATTGTGAAAACTGGTTGTGATTGGAAGTCTTCTAAACCTTACTTCTGAAATATCCTGTTCCAGTATAAGGATTTTTGAAGGCCTGAGTTGACTCATCTGAATCTTCTAAAGCACTGATGATGGGCTCTTCAACATGTTCCTTAAGTGCTATCTTAGTCAAAAGTGTCCAAGTGTTCCCTATGTAAAACTGCAACTGTGTTTCCATGAAAAGCTATCATGCCTCCATCTGGCTATGTGAATACAGCATCAGGGTAAGTCAGCTGCTGGTATTACATGGAATAAAGAGAGCTGTTTCTTACCTAGGAGAAACTTGTCTTGCAGGTTTTGGCTCTTTTTTTTTTTTTAATAACATTGTGTTGCATCCTCTGTTTTACTGACATTTCCTGTTTTCAATTTTGCTGATGGACTACAGTAGTATATCTGTCCTAGAGTGAGGACAGGAAGGAGTTCACCTTTCTTTATATTGTAAGTAAATGTCTCAGGTGATGGTATTTTAAGCCTCTATTACTTGTAGCAGGAAAATAATGAGGGTTATATATCAGCTCTCTAGGTGTCTGTCTGTGTGACAGAATGAGGTGAAAATCGATGACTTTGTATTGTAGCCATTTTGAAAACTTCATTTGGGCAACTGACCTTCTTTCTTGGGGTTCCTCACATCTGACAGCTGTATGCAGAGCAAGTAAATCAATATGAACTGCCATGTTTGGTTGGTTTTGCTTTACAGGCCAGCACTCTTGTTTCCAGTAACACATACTTGCAGTTCCTTCCTGACTTTTTTAAGGGATGGGAAGATAACTCTGTGCTATGGAGGTGTCTTTCCAAAGGAATGAAAAAAGTGTTATCTAAAGTATCAAACTAATGGGAAATAACACGTTCTCCTGTATGTCGTCTGTGGCCTTTTCAAACTGAGGGATGCAGCTTGAGGACTACCTCCATTAACAGCTGAAGAACTGATAGATCCTCCCTCAATCCAAACATCTCTGGGTGATTCTCCTGTGCTCAGAGGAACCAATTGCAGGAGCACACTCTGATAAACAACACAACTGTGCAGGCATTCAAAGCATTTCCCATAGGTGATCTTGTTGTTTTCAACTCCGTAAAGAGGCCAAATCTTTTGTCTCCACTATGATAACTCCAACTGCCTTCTCTGTATGTCAGGGAGGGCGGTGGGAGTGGCTTCTAATCTCTTCCATGAAACCTAGTGGAACACCATAGTGTGTGGCACTGTTGAGGTCCCACAAGAAGGGACACGTGCAGCAGACAGTGGCAGGGCTGACAGGTGTAATAATGAGCCAGGGACTCAGACGTTCAATGTGCTGCTTATGAAGAACCTTATAAGTTGTGTTTCATACGTGTGAAGCCATGATGTTTATCCACATTTTGTGGGGTTTATTTTTAGCTGTAGCAGGCACTGTTAGAAATAGATCTTCAAAACATCACCAGATGTTTGAGACCAAGAGTTAGCCTCAGTTTTGTTGAAATGGTCCTTGGTACTGAGAAAAATCAATACATGAGGGCTCTTACAGCAGAGGGACACAGCTGTGACAGGAGAAAAGTAGGATGTTGGAGTCTGTCAACTTTGTATATACAATGCCATTGATTTAAAGAGTTATATTGTAATTTTGATTCCCAGAAGGCCATTTCTCTTCTTAGTATGGAGAAGGGACAAAATGGTTTCCAGGAGAACTGTGGACTAGGAGCAAGCTGGGGATTCGAGTGTGTCTGGTCTAATGGATAACTGAGGTAGCAGTGGTGGTGCTAGTGTAAGACATCAAAATGAAGCATTCTGGGGATTTGGCTGTGAAAGGTCTGAATACATCTGGTTAAAAAGGTTTCTTCTTTGTTTCAGTAGAGATCCAGGTGCTGAGGAAAAAGCAAGAGAGTAAGAAAAGAGATGAAAAAACTTGTAAGCAAGATTACTTATGCTGGAGTCTGGATGAACAGCAAGATCCAGTTTCCATTGTTGTTGGGAATTTTTAAACAGCAGGAAGACAAATCTGTGAAGAAGGGAACATACAAAGCTGCGAGATGGAGGTATGTGAGAATCCTCGATATACCTTAAAAACACAGAGTTGGTCTTAGTGTATCTATTTGCTAAATCCTTGATCAGAATTCTTGCTGCTCCTCAGAAAATACTGCAGACTTGTAAACCAGCTATTTATTTCCTTCAGTCTGAATCTTATGCTTGTAAGAAAAAGTGTTTGAAAGCTTAAACTTAGGCTGAATCATCTTTTCATTCCTTCAACTCATGGTCACAGAAGCTGGGTCAGATGTTTATTATTAGTTAACTATGGTATCCAGCTGCTGAGTTCATCTTATCTCTGTAGAGATGTTGTTCTGTTACCAGGTACTGTTCGACTGGAGAAAGGAAGCATCGAGCAAAATAATATGAACAATTGTGTTAGTTTAAATATTTAGAACCAACCACCAACTTCTTGTGATTGTGTTGTAACTGTGTGTTTTTATTTCCAGCCTAGAAAATGTGACAAATACCTTCTTCTTCCTATCATATATAAAATTATATGCTCCTTAGAATAGTGACTTTTCCTTTCATCAGGCTCTGAGGAATCCTTGTGACCCTTAAGCACACCAGTGTTGTCACCAATAAAATGATCTTAAGTCTTTGGCCACTGGCTCATGATCCAAGCCAAGCATGGACAGTTTGCACTTGTAGGCACTATATCCTAAATGAATTGTTGGTGTAAAACAAAGCACTATTTAATGCTATTCTTGACATCAGCTAAACGCTATTATGGTCTTCCAGGGTTGTTGTTTTTCTGTTTGGGTTTTTTTTTTTTGCAGCCAATCTTTGTTTGAAATGTGGGAGGAAGGATGTTTTCTCTATTGGGTGCTTCTTCATCGAGTACTCTCTTGGATTAACAAGTTAAAAAAAGAGCCTGTCTGGTTTAGTTTAAATGTAATATTCTGGAAATGCAATTTTTACTGACATGATTTAACAGGTTTCCAAAAAATAACTATTACATGGAATATACTGTTCTGTTTTGACATTGTATATATCTAGCATTATATATTTATCTAAAAGATAAATGATGAATTGAACTACTTCAATACCATCTCCAGCTAAAAAAACACAGAGTTTATACAGCATAGCTCTAGAGAATCTTGGATTTGTGTATCTTGGGTCAAATTACTTTTCAAAGTTGGAAGTCACTTTGGAATTTTAGATCCTCTTTGTTGAGTTTAACATATGATCAAAAGGACAAACTTGGCATGTAGGTTCCCTGTGTCTACTGGTTCAGAAGGTATTGGTAGGAGTTCTTCTAAGAATCAATGCAGTATAACTTTTGAAAAATAATATATATGTTAATAGAATGTTATACAATGAGAATATGCATGAGTGATTCTGTACTAGACCCCAGCGTGTCCTCAGAGATGAGTTTCTAGGCAATTGTCTGCATGCTAAAGCAAGTGCCTGGGGAGGGAACTGGATAAGTGTTCTCTGTCATGATACCTGTTTGAAGGAGGCAATACTCAGTTTTGGTGAGATGTGGAATATCTTTGGTAGGCACTGCAAAGCTGATTGGGCCTGATGACAGGAACTGCACAGTTAGGTATGTACACTGAGCACAGAATTATTTGGAAAAACAAAGCAACAGCCATAAAATGGAAAGTTACTAAATAAGTGCACTGTAGAACACACAAGACTGCAAACATAGAATGTGCTCCTTTCCTTCATTCCTCATTTAATCTTCCCTTAGGGTGAGTAGCAGTAAAGTTTAGTTTAAGTCACGAGTCCTGAATTTGTCAAAACTACTTGAATATTTGATCAGTAAATATAGGTCACCTGGAAGATAGAGAAGATGGTTTGTGATGGGCAAGTGAAAGATCATACTGTGTAATACTGTCATGCAGTTTGTGGTATTTGAGGTTGACCTTTCTCTTTTGGCAGTGCAGAATATTTTTCAAAAGAGGCACATACCAGTAAAGTTCCAAATTGAGAGCTCTCTGAGCTGTGAATCCATTCTTAGAAAGGGTTCGGGTTTAAAGCATCCAGCTTTAAGTTGTCTTGAGATGCAACTCATTATTCTTTCCACAGAACGAGTTACATTATTCTCTTGTAGTGAATTAAAATTATATGGAAATAATGGGGTTTTATATATCTTCATTTTTTAAGAGTTCTGAAGCCGATTACTAAGGTATTACATTGTCTTTTTCTTTTCTCTCCAGTTACCATCTAATTTTTTCCCCCCACAGACATTCATGTTTTATTTTAAATATTATTTGCCTAAAGCCTCTCTAGCTATGACTCTAAAGCAACACTAAATATACCTGATTAGGCTGCTACACTCTGTAATAAATATTTCTCCTATCCCAGTTAATGTTAAAACATGTAATGCAGTGGCCATGGCAAGCATTTTGCAAGTTGGAGAATTACAGAATGGCATTTTGGTACTCTGGCTTACAATAGGACCAGGAGTTAACTGTCTTACAATAACGAACAACCAGTGGGGCTGGAGATCCACTTGGTGGCAATCTCTCTGTTTCTGATGAAGGTTATACTGAGCTGGTAAAGGATCTGGAGCACTAGTTTTATGAGGAGGGATGAGGGAGCTGGGGGTGTTGGCCTGGAGAAAAGGAGGCTTGGGGGTGACTTTTTCACTTTCTACAACTACCTGAGAGGATGTTGTAGTGAGGTGGGGGTTGGTCTCTTCTCCCAGGTAAAAAGTGACAGGACAAGAAGACATGGCCTCAAGTTGCATGAAGAAAGGTTTATACTGAAGATGAGGAAAAAGTTCTTCAGCCAAATGGTGGTCAAGCCTTGGAACAGGCTGTCTAGGGAAGTGTTCAAAAGGCATGTGGATGTGTCACCTGGGGACATGGTTTAGTGTTGAACATGGTGGTGTTGGATTAAAAGTTGAACTAGATGATCTTAGAAGGGTTTTCCAACCTTTTTGATCCTATGATTTTATGGTTTTGCATGCTGGATTTGCAGAAAACAGCGTGCCCAGATAGGCAATAGTTTGATACTTCCTATGACATGAAAGACCTATGCACAGACTACTTCCATGAGATAACATAAAAGCAGAAAGAAGATGGTCTTTACTGTTTCTTCAGCATTTAAAAGCATGCACTACCTTTTAGCTCCATGGAGTTGTATGTGATAACTTTGGGAAAACAAGGAAAGCTTTGTTGCCACTAGAAGAAATGAAATAAGAGAACTCTCCTCCATTGGCCAAATTCAGTCTTTTTCTGATTATTCTCTGCATATGTTTAGTCCTTGTTCCTGTCTTTTTTTGCCTTGCAGTTGTGGGGGACAGCATGACATAAATTCCAAATACATAGTTCACAGTCTAATGTTATTGTAAATCTGGTGTCCATTAACCACTGCATAATGGGAATTTTGATTCAGGACTGGAGACTATGGCTGATGTAAAAACCAATCCATGGCTGGTAGTTGGTGTTAAGTAACCACAAGAATATTCACTTGCTTGTCAAAGAAATTAATCTGTGCTGTGAACTCCTACCAAATGTAAATGGAAAATGTCTAGTTTGGCTCATATGAACAATGTTTGCTGTATAGACTCTGAAGACTGCTCATTGTTAGAGAAATGATGGGTGTAGCAGTTACCCTCAAACAGACTGTAATTAAACAACAGAATTTTGTCCCAAAAAGGCACTTAATAAGCAAATGCAAATTATCAAGTTTGAAGTTACAGGACTATTTTACCATTTACAGCAAGTATTTTTGTGGCAGCAGAAAGAAGCTTGTACAGTGTTACCAAATTTTTTGCTGGTGTCATGAATGATAAATTGGCCATTAGAAGCAAAGCCCAAGCAGGTAACATGATCTGTGAGTTTGTGTTTGTCAGTATCACTCTGACATTCACAATTTGCAATGGACAGTGTACAAAACTGTGTTGGGTCAGCAGAACCCAAAGACTTGGGTTCCTCATGTGGCCCTGTCTCAGCTATTTACTTCTTTATGTCATTAACTGGTTTGTTCTGATAGCACAGTGCATGCAGGATACGAAACCAGAATGTTCTATGCTGCAACCTGTAAACCTGATAGCCTATATTGTTAACTTTCTAGTGTTTGATTCCTTCTTTTCTCTGTAGCGTTTTCTAAACCGTTAATTCATTTGCATTCTACCAGAAGATGATATGTTCCTCCAGGCAGTTGAGAGAATAATCTGTAAGTACTGTGGTTTTGGCTAGCATACCAGGAATGCTGGCTCAGGCCAGGCTGCTCAGATGGGCATTCCTGGGACTGCAGAGCTATCTGAAGTGTATGTTAAGAGCAGTTGTTACAACTAAAGTCAAAAGGCAGTAGCTAGAGATCTAGAAGTGCCCCCCCTCCATGCATTTTTAAGGTAGTACCAATGCAGAGAATAAGAGACCCCAATTACCTGTGAGCTGATGTTTGTGTTGGAGGAAGTAGTGCATGTGTTGTTGGAGGGAGTCACCCTTATGGAAATGGAGAAAGGCTTTTACAGAAGACTTCAGGAAGCAACACAGCAAACCCAGAGCAGCACATTCAGTAAGTGATCACCAGATTTATCCAAGGTCATCCTGGAAGACTGTTTAAGTGACCTGGGTGTGCTGCCCAAAAGGAGACAGAAACCAGTCTGGCAGCCTCCCTTCTGCAGGCCCCTTGTGAAGGAGCTGATAGTGGCATGATCATAAGAAAAATCTTGAGTTGCCCAAATTCACAGTGTGAGCAAAAAATATAGTACCAAAGTAGCTTACGTGGTATTTTGTTCTTGCTTTTTGTTTATATTTCTTTTACCTTGAAACTCTCCCTCATCAACTTTATCCCAGGAGGGCAGCTGGAAAAGAATGAGAAAGAAATGTAAAAATAAAGGCAAAGCATTGAATGCTGAATAACATTGCCTTACAGATATCTATGCATGCTTAGCACAGTTGGAAATTTGGAAGGGTGCTGTGTTCCTTGTAGCTTGTTTATTTTTTTTTATGTCACACGTTGCATAAGACTGATTGCACATGATAATATGACATTCAGGTATTGGAATTTAAGGAAAATCCAATATAGTGATGATTCTACTTATGAGCTACCGGAGTTCTACAATTTTCATTTTTTCCTATTAAACACTTTCCAGAAGTCTGTTGAATTCTTTTAAAAAATTAGTTCTTTTAGAAAAAGTCACGCCAGTTGTGATATTTTAAAATTTTTTATTTTTATTCTGCATCTTTCCCTTTTCAGAAGGAAAAAGTAATTTGGCACTACCGAGAACACTTGCTTCAGCTGGTTACTGAGATTTAAAATCTCCTCCAGTTCCCAGAAATGATGCTTCCAAACTTGTCGTGCACCATGTGTTTCAGCTACTGGTGAGCACAAAAATGCCTGGTTCCCCTGTAATAGAGAAGACCTTCTGTTTCATGATTTCTACTGTTAGTAGGCTTTCAAGTATTTTTCACAGATTGAGAAGAGAGTCTACAGAGCCCTAAACTGCCAGTTTTCTTTTTTTTTCAAGGGTCAAGTGCTTATCCTCAGTGGGTAGTTGTATGTGGAAAAGAAAACTGAGGAGGAGAGGGAATATCAACTGAAAATATTTGCTGTGAAACATCCTAAGTTATACCAGGGCTAAGTATTCTACTGTCCATTTTAAATTACAAATGCCATTATTTTTCTAACGCAGTTGATCAGGTGGTGAAGCATTGTCTTGCTAAACCTGCTGGCAACTGTAGAATGGTATCACAATATAAAAGCACAGATTAGTGGCTGGCACAACAAAACTGATTTGCAAATTCTATAGTTCTGCTGAAAAACTATCTGTGGAATCTTTTTTCTTTTTTTTTTTTCCCCTCCAGTTCTTCAGAACATATTTTTCATTTCTGCGGTGTGACTTAAGTTCTTAGTTTTTGGTGTGTACAGGACTGATACTGCATTAAAAAATCTGAGCACAGAAGTGTTGCTTTTGGAAGGCTATTGTAGTTGATATTGGAGAGGCACTGAACTAAAAGAGCTGTGGCAGACTAGGAAGGAACAGAAGTACTGAACCTTGGATTTTTTAATGCAGTTTCCATGAAAACAGAACTGTCTCAGAAACTTAGCTACTGTTTTGAACAGACTTCACAATGGATCCGCACAGCTTTAAGCTTGCCTGTGTGAAAAGCACTGTATTTTAAGGGATATTTTGTATTCCATGCTAAATGAATGACTTAGCTGTTGAGTACCTTGAATTCTGCAGAAGGACACTAAGAAATACAGTTGCTGAACACACTCTCTTCTTGGTGTGGGTTTTCACCTGAAAAGTCTTACGTTTGATCTTAACAGAACCATGATAGGTTCAGGTATTCTAAAGATTACACCTAAAATAGTAGAAGTTGTTTGGGGGTAATAAATCATGGATATAATTCAGACTTTTCCACTGAAATTACAGGTCAGGGCAATATCGTGTTTTGTACTTGTGACCCAGAGAAAGAAATTGTACTGTGTACAAACTTCTGAAAAGGCTTTTATAATGAGTATGTAAACAGCAGGTAGACACTAATAAGTCTTGATTTTTTCAGCTGATATTATGTCCAGGATAACAGGGCTTGTTGAAGGCATGGTTTTGCAGTAACTCATACAACTGGGCCAGAGTTTCTAGGTAGAGGTCTCGTGGAAATCCTTGACTGGGTCCAGAGGTTATCACAGAGGAAACCTTTACTTCTAGGGGACTCACTGGTATGATAATAATAAGTTGCCTGAGGAAAAGGTTCAGGGTTAAGTAATAGAACTAGAAAATGAAATTTTTCCCTCTAAAGCTGAACTGAGAAAATTGAGAGAAACAGCCCACGTATGCGTTTTGGAATGATGTATGTACCAAATGCTAATATCCCAAATACTTTCCGAATGTTGGAGTCTCTCTGAAGGCAATAGACTGATCTCAAATTATACTTCAGTTTGCAGACTTTGAATATCTGGTATTGATATACATGTGTTGTCTTCATCCTCCCATCTCCCCCCAGATGCATGAATATCTCTTAAAATGTATCTGAAGGGATTTTGAATATTTTCAACTGGTTGGAAACATTCTTGTACACTGGATAAGGTGTCTATTTGCAGTTAAGGTCTTTAAGGATTAATGAAATTAATGAATTTGTATCATATAATTATGATACAAATACAAATTATTGAAAAAATAGAAGATGTTCTAATTTTAAGACTGCTAAAAATTCAAAACTGTTAAGTACTGTTTTTTCAAGTCTGAGCTTCAAATTACCTTCCATTTTAATTTAAGTAGTCTTATTAAATTGATTACCGTGTTTTTGGATGCTAAAACTGGTGAGTTTTAATAGTTCAGAATAATTTATAGTTGAAGCAAGTAAAGACAATTGAATGAGGAGAAATAACCATACTCCTTAAAGGGAGTACACTTGCTATAAAATATCCCTTAAGAGGATCCTTTGCTGTTCTGTTCTCTGTCCTGTGCTACTACAAACCATGCTATTGCTGGCAGTGGATTGGAGCTTCAGCAGGTTGTTGTGAGGTGCAGACAAGCCCTGCCCAGTAATGTCTATGCAAGAAAAAATGTATGGGAGAAGTAACAGAAGGGACACTAGGCACTCCACATTACAAATATTGATCCTGTTTGGTGCTTTTAAGTTGTACTTTATGCATTACTAAAGTTCCGTTTAAAATATTTGGGTTTTCATCTTTGTGATTAAAAGAAGCAGTGTGTGAAAATCCCAAAATAATGCAACCCAGCAAATGGGACTTTACATCCCAAAACACAGAATCAGCCACAAATTGATAGCTTATGGCATTTGTCAAATGTGATCTGTAGCATAAATTGGAATATAAACCGTGTGGATTAACAATTCGGTTGCCATAGAAGCTTCTGGAACTGAAACTTGCTGAAGAACATAGACCATGGCATTTTGATACCTCTATGCCTTTATATGTAATATCAGCTGTAGCAATAGCTGTATGACAGTTTCTTTTTTTGTCCTCTGCACTTCCATTAACACTGGAAATGGGTTCTTTATGTTTAACTCTGTGGTTGCTCTGGTTGTTCGAGCTGCTGGAGATCACTCCGTACAAAGGATCAGTCCAAGTCCTGATGTTTCAAGTATTATGCAGAGAATAATAGGCTTCAATTTTGTATTTCATATTTGCATCTTGATGCCTTTGAAAGTCACAGGCCAGTTTCAAGAATGTGCATGTACTTGGCAGTTAGACTCCTATATATACTGTTCTCTCTTTAAAATCTATATATAGCTGAATTCATCAGCTTCCGCAACCCAATTCCTAAACTGGACCCTCTATGCAATAGCAATTAGCTGATTCAAATGGTAGTTGACAGCATGGGACCTTTCATTACTAGGACAGTATTTTAAAACTTGGTGTCTTCTCATTGCTCTCACCCTTGGGTTTGTTCAACTCAGTGCATCTGCAAATCAGACAGCTGTGGCTTTTGAGAGAGACTACCATCAAAGTATGCAGAGAGACATGTTGGTGAAGTTGAAGACTGCATTCATATCAAATCCATGTTTATATCCACCAGGTAGATTGTGGTTAGGTGGATGAAAGGCTGATCTGCTGCTCTCTGTTGCCTGGTCTTTTGTCTTCAGAGCTGTCTGTCCAGTATTTCTTGTGCTAAAATCTTGAAATATAGATTTTATTGACCTGCTGGGATGTAAAGCTAAAATAGCTTTCAAGTGACTTATTGCAAGAGAAAATGTCAAATCCTTGTTCAACTCAAAGTGAAGACATAAAACACAAGGGTTTTGATCCAGTCTTTAAGTGAGCTAAAAGTCAAGCCACAAACATCCTTAACTGTAACTTTGTTCAAAGTTATATTGAGCACTTTTGTGCTGGAGAAAGCTGAGACTTGGCATGACAAGAGACAGCAAAATCTTTAAATGATGGTTACACAGCCAGGCCTGGCAACTCTGGGTAGCTTTTAAAGCCCCTCCTTGATTAATAGAAAAGCCTACATTGTTGACCTATTGGTTTGCTTACACTTGAGGCCTTTGGGTACCTAGGCATCTGAATGAAGCATCCGTGGAATATTGAGGTCTCCTTGTAGTAATGGCTAACTGAATCCTTCTTTAATCTCTAAGATGTTATTTACAAGTTCTCAGTGCTTTGTGCATGAGCAAAATATAATACATATGCTCATTGGTATTAATCAATGCAGAATCATCTTTGAAACTACTGTCTTGTGCACACTGATTCTTCAACCAAACTATGTTCAATTTCTTCATTTTCAGCATTTTTACAACTGTAAGATCTAGCATCTTGCTGCCATTTTCAGCAGGTTCTTCTTTTAGGAGTGTTGTTTAGATTTTAGCTATGTATAAGGGCACCTCAGTGTGTATTTTGGCTGGTTTAACCTCTTAGTGGAAACTGAGACAGCAGTATTATAAAAACATAACTGGTGCATGCTCTGTGCCAAAATAAAGAAGGGATTGGAGGTAGGAATAACTGGAATGAAAAAGGTCATGTTCTCAGGATAAGTGGCTGCAACTTGGCATAAATTTGGAAATTGCATCTGTTTATGCTAGTGATGAATTTAGCATAAAGTAGTTGCCAGTTCTCTTCAATCTAGAATTTAGTTCTGCAGCCCTTTTGAGTATCATGTCAAATTCTAATCTTGATCCAGTGTGTCTTGTTTCTTATTTCTCTGAAATTCATGAATTAATAATGTTGGCTAGGTCAGAAAATTTGTGCATTTAAGGGGGCTGAAATCCTAAAGAATCCTAAAAGTAATGCACTTACAGTATAGTCTTTACAAAAGACTGTGTAAAATAACGATAATTTAAAAAATCATTAAAGCTGTAATTAACAGACATAGCGGACAGAGATACCAGTCTCTTTTGCGGCCATAGTTCCATCTAGAACATTAATTAAAAAATTAAGAGAAAAAAATGGACCTTGCTATATGAATAGTTGATGCTGTTGAGTCTTTGTGGAGCCTTGCAGAAGATACACAGTTTGCAGGAGTGGGACATTGACTTGTATGAAACTTGAGGTAAATATCATTTTAGCATATTGCATTTTACTATTTTAATGGATCTGATAATCTGCATAGCAGTAACAGTGAACACTTATGCTACTGGAGTTAGCAAGTCTGGACTAGTTACTGATGTGACAAAGTGCTGCTGTATCAACAGGAAAAGATTCAAAACCCTTTATTTGTCTGCAGTTGGTTTTCTCTTTTTTCCTTTTTTTCTTTTTTTTTTCTTTTTAAAACTGTTCAATTGACAGCCCATCTAGTTACCATGTAATGAAAGGGAATGTAGTTCCTGAGGACCTGAAAGCTAGAGAATGGTTTCTAGAGTTTATAAAGTCTGTTTACAGTTGAATCCTTAGCAGTAGTGGAATCAGGGCTGGGGAGGGTGTGGGGAATTATACAATTGTGAAAACAAATATAATTGGAGTGACATTTTGTAAAATTATGAACTAGACTAATGGAAAACTAGAGATAAAGAATGATAGAAAATGTACACAAGCCTGATTCTGTGGAAGTCACTTTCTACAGCTTTCCCCTTTTGACAGCAAGTAAAGGCCAGATCCACAGCTGAGAACAAAGAGCAGCATTGATTACCAGCTTAGGGTTTGACACAGTCAAACTTCCAGCTTGCATGTGGGCATCTGATAATACTTTTATTTGTGTAGGATATAAGCATATACATGGCAGAAACAGGAAAATGCCATGCTTTCCTCTGCAAGAGTAAAGGCTGGCAAACACTTGCAAATCCCCCTCAAGACCGACCAACCAACCCCCTTGACAGCCCTTGAATTTTACCATTTTCTGTTAGTATTTTTCCATGCAGGAACATTTATCCTTACAGGAACATTCCTAGAAAGAGAAGACTAAAATCTTTCCGAGAAGTGCTTGCACCAGTACTTGTGCATGTAATGACTGTGATTTGAGTCATGCAGTGAGCCACAAATCAATACCATATAAAATAGGGGGAAAAGGTGAATGGTGGCTGTTTGGTCTAAAAGAGCCTTGAGATGGCTGGCATAAAACTGCCAGTTTACTCATGCTTTTAGGAGTTCAAACAATGACTAAGGAACATAATTCTGAATTCAAAGTCTGGTCAAATATTTTTCTATTAAAAAGTAAATATTTATTGAAAATTTATGTTTTCATAAGCAATTATGTAAATGTTTTGCAAAATTTGTTAGAACCATGACTTAGTAGAAGAGCACACTTAAAACTCTGTATCAAAAGAATTTTTGCAAATAGATCTTTACTCTGTTAATGTTCTCAACACAGTTGACTTTGCTTTCAGGAATGGTTTTTCTGCATTTAACAGAATCATTTATGGAATGATGAATGTACGGTCTAATTCTGAGGCTTCAGTAAGTAAATGTTTCAAATACTGTAGTTAAACACAGGTGTGCAACATCAGGTTGAGACTTGTTGCAGACATAAAGGGGTATGGATCTGCTGTCATTGCATCCTCTATACTTACTACAATTTATTATAAACTTTCAGTCCTGTCTGTGCTTTTCACATAAAGCATCTTGTAACAGTAATATTACATAATAGCAATTTAACAATAACTTGCTGCTATTTTGTCATAGGATGTTGCTTCTTACCTTTTTGAGAATTGACCTTACTTTCTCTAAAGCGGAATGTTAAGAAGCACAGATAATCTGTCTTTACCAGGTTATAAAATATCTGTGCCCAAGAATGATGCATAAGTTCTAGGAAAAATTTTCAAGAGTAAAATTCTAAATACAAAACGAACTTGCATCATCAGGTTCCGTTTGTCTAGCAAGCCATGATAATCATCATGTACCCCAGGACTATTATCAACAAGAAAATGTTTTGCCTTTGCTGAGTTATTAAGACCTGGTAAGTCATGTGTAATTGTATTAAACTGCACTTTGGGTAAAGCTTCGCAGTTGACCATGGTGATTACTTTAAAGAAAAATATAAACCCACTGAAAGCCTCTGACTGGTCTGATGAAGACACAACTGATGATTCAAAAGCTTAAGTAGAAAGTTTGAGAGGCAACTGATGACTAGACAAGGTCACTGCATTAAAAGAAATAAAACAAAAAATAAAAAAACCCCACAACTATAACAGTACGCTATGAATGGGGTTATGGAGTAACTAACATTTTCTCATCTAATGCTCTTATCAGGCACTGAATTTTTCCTGTTTGTAGCCATTCCATATCCTGCAGGGAGAATTATGAAGGAGGAGTTCCTGAAATAAGCCAGAACTTGGTTTCTATCTTGTTCATGCAGCTGAATTTACCCATGATAACAAAAAACCCACAGTGGGTTTTCAGCTATCTGTTGGGCTTCCTGATAGCTGCTATTAAAAATATAATGAACTGAACGTGGCTTTCCCAGTAAGGCTCTGAAGTTTTCTATATTGGGGACAATTGTGATACAATATGAATAATGAAATATGCTTGGGGGTCATGGTTTTAGCTGAAGTTAGCATAGTGAAATATCTCACAAAGGAAAAGCAATCTAGGTAGCTCAGACTAAAACAGAGAGAGAGATAGTTGTGGTAAAGGAAAGTCAGCAAATTTAAGCTAGAAATAATAGGTAAACTGCTAATGTTGTAGATAAATGACCAATTGCATAATGTACCTAGCATGCAGTGGACTTCATGTACTTTGACATCCTTAGATCAAGACTGGCTTTCACTCTAAAGTTTTCCAATAGTTACTGTCTTCTTCCTTCTTACAGGAAGTGCATGGTATTTTTGTGTCGCAGGCATGGAACACTGACCCCCTGGAAAACAGTGGCAGTATCAAGCATTAAGGGAGTGGAGGAAAGTGAATCCTTGTAAGATTAAATATTGGATCATGGTATAACAAAGCAATGTTGTGACTTGGGTCTAGTAATTTTTGTTTGCCAAAGTTGGTGTTAGCCATGGGAAACTGCACATTAGCCTTCCCATTCAGCTGTGTTGTTTGTTCCTAGATACTGGCCTGTGACTTCCTGCAGGTATTGATGTTCTGTGGTTTGAAGAACAGAAACTTAGTGTACCTTTTGGAGACTGCTTAGTGTTTTTGTGTGGCTTGCATGCAGAACTTGTGTGACATACTGGGACTCTTGGTTGCCAGCTGTTCATAGTGGTTCGTAACCAAAACAGATCAGAGTCCTAAAGTGAGGAATGACAGGGCCTGATGTGAGTCCTTGCATGAGTGGGGGAAAGCTGTCTAGGCAAGGCAAACTCAGTGCCAACCTCAGGCTGCACAGTAGTTGCATTTAGACATGCATTATGGAGAGGATGCAATATGTTATAGTGACAGGTTTCCTTTTTCTGGCTCTGGTGGGAGCAGGCTGAACCCTCTGATAAGGATGTTAAACTGACTTCCAGCCTTCTCAAGCAATGGATTCTCTCACCCTCACTTGGGCCTTCTTGACAAGTTCAGCCTGTTAAAACAGGAGATTTAAGCTACTGGAAGTAAGGCCTTTGCCTGCTGTCATGTTTTGACCACTGAATTTTGTCCCACATGGAGCACAAATCCATTTTTGTCACATCTTCTCTGAAACGAGATGACCTTTGTTTCACCTTAGAGTGAAGAATCTAATTCTTTTAAATACCTGATAGTAACATGGACTGTTTCCCTTACCCTTACTTTCAGCATCTGTAGCACTATGTGCTATTCTCCTCATGCTGTGTACATGGATTTACTAATGTACCAAAGATGATAAATTTACTTGGGAAACTATTTTCAGCCCAGATCACATTGCTCCTTTTATTTGCTGATAGGCCTCTGTATTTCTTTGCCAACATTCCTGTATGTTTCTGGTTCTTATTTATTTATTTTTCTAATGCTAGTTTCCTCTCATTAATCACTCTAAGCCTACACAAAAGTGATTTTCTCATATTACAAGAAATTTCTTATGGGGCATAGACCTCATGTTACTTCCTGGATATTATAATATCTTAATTAGGCTATGTATTAAGTAGCAAAAGACTTGATTAGGTCACTTACTATTTCTGTCTATTGCAAACTAGTATCTGCAAGCTTAACCCTAGAGGCTGATTCTGGCTAATCATATAGTACATAAATCATGAGTGGCCTTGATGTAAGCAGCTTTGTAATGCCTCAGTCTTTCAGCCCTCACAGAACTCTTCCCCAGAGGACAATTCAACACCTGGTTATTGACATGAAAAGACAGAATTATGTAAGGTAGGTACATTTGTCTCCCTCTTACTGAGCATAAAATGAGCTGGCTCACTCTGATTTTTGTGAGCCTGGTCTGGGACTAAAATAACATTGGACTTGTTTAGCATTGGGTGACTGAAATAAATAAAGCAAACCCTGGAGCAGAAATATGTGTCAGTTATAATTAAGCATCATCTATATATGTGTGGGGGAAGAGGACTGAAATGCATGATTTAAGAGCAGGTGCCTCCTACACTGCATCTCCCAGTGAGAATAGGATTGAGCCTTGTTACACTGCAGTACTTCCTACATCTCTTCTGTTTCTGAGGACCCAAAAAGTGGTCAGAAAAAAAGTGAATGCCTAAAAGAAGGGGATTTTAGGGAAAGAATCTAAAGCATATTTACCCTGCTCAGCATATCTGAGTAAGTCTGTAAGGTCTGGGGCAACTGTGTGTTGGAAAGATGGTCACTGGAATTTTAGGAACCAGCCCTTGTTGAAGTGAAAATTTCTTATGCCAAATTGCATTTTTTTGTTATTACTCATTCAACCTTGTTTGAGGTTCATGCAAGCAATTTTGGGAGTAAAACTACATTAATTTTAAAATGCATCTTCTTATACTGGAAGAGCAGGTATTTTTGGAAGGCTGAGAGAGAAATATCAAGGGAAGGATCAGTCTAATTCCCTGCACAAAGCCTTCGGTACTGCTTTGGGCTGTACCTCCTGATCTCTGTGTACAGTTATTGAGTATGCTCAGTACAGCTTTCAGGAGCAGAGAATAAACACTTCCCGCAAATTTTCTCAGGAGAAGCCTGTCTGCCAAGTGGAGCCACCTCCCTTGGTTTTGTTTATAAAAACATTGTTTAAATGGGGAAAACAAGAGAAGAGCAAAGAGATTCCTTGACCCACCCAGCAGTTCTCTCTGCAGCACAGCCACTCCTGCTGTGTGGGATCCATCACGTGACAGGGAGATGCTTCTGGGAGCTGTTATTTTGAAATATTGGCAGCACATCATCGGGTGGGACTGCTCTATCTCGTATCTTCTTACATTCTCCTACTTGCTACTTCTCCTGTTTTATGTGTCTTGCTGTGGCTGTATCAGCTATAACAACATAATTCTTGTTTGTCCTCTGTGTGACTTTTTCATATGCTTTGAATGGGGATTGTTCTGTGGATGATGTGCCAAAGACCAGTCACTAAATCTGACACTTGTGCGCCTTTGGAACCCCAGGAAGGAAACAGGAATCTCCAACTGGCATGGGTGGCTTTTGGCAGTGTATTAATGTACCTGCATGGGCCAGTCTATCTATGCTTGAAGGCATAAAGGGGCAGTGCTATTCCAAACTCAGATTTCTGTGCAAGGTGTGATAAATGTCCTTGCTTGTCCTTGCTCCCTGATTCAGTACTGTTGCCAGACCTTCAGTCTGACTGGAGATTCTTGCTGTGATTTTACGGGAGTTTACACTTAACTCTGAGCCTGGCTTCAGGGGGTCCTGCCTTACAGTGTCCTGTTTCATTCACTAGACAGCAACCTCCTGCCCTTTTATTGTTTGGGACAATGGTTGTGCGTGGGGAAAAGGAATGGTAAAGAAGGGATAAAGCATATGTAAACCCTTGCATTGTGTTTTTTCACTGTCTTGCTGTTTTGAATAGTAGCTAATGATATTTGCAAAGCCTCTTGCTGTTACACAGGTTTGTTCTGTTCCAGTGAGGGAGACCCTTTGCTTCTTGCGCGATGTTCAGAAACAATAGACTGGTCACAAAAGGATTTTGCTTTAGCAGTTATTTCTATTGGCGGGGCTACTCCCGATAACATCTCCTCCTGCTGTGTACAAAGAGTGCTTGAGCTAAAGGCTTTAATGTCTTATATGGTCAAGGTGTTTTTTTGTTTTTTTTTTTTTAAAGGGTGTAGTAGTTTATTTTTGGAAGGAACTGAGGAGCGGCCACATAGCATTGAACTCTCCTATCCTGTTTATCACCTCCAAGTCCAGCCCTTCTCCCAAGATAGGTTTTCAAGATGCAGCACAGTGCTGAACTACAGGATAAGATTTGGTGGTCAGTTTTCTGCTTTTGTCAATGTGTTAGTTGGCACAGGAGTTTGAAAATGGAAGTTGTTTGGGGATAAACTACTTAGGTTAATTCACACCTAGAATAATCTCATACACTAGTGGAGTTTCTTTACAAGTGAATTCATTCTCTTTTCACCATGTGTTGTCATAAATCAGGTAGAGTGTGACTGCCATAGCCACCATGGAAAGGCTGATTAAGTCAAAGAATGGCTAATGCAAGGGTTAGCTGAAAACACTTTTTAAAAAGTCAAATTCTTGAATTTTCTTGTGTTATGTATCTTGTCCTGTCTAGTATTTTGCTTGTCCTCCTGAAAGAATCTTCACAGGGCCTTTTCTGCATTGCAGGTAATGTAAGAGAGCAAAGTAGAGGGAAAATTGCTCCTTAAGAGACCTGTCTAAGGTAGATGGATGGAAAGCAGCAATCCTAATTTGCAGAGTCTTGGAGTTCTGAATAATCTAATTTAGCTGTCTGAGAGGGATAATTTTGCTAGACTTCCAGTTGTGTGCTCCACGAGCATGACTAGAATACTGCCACAGGCACTGTGGTATGCCTAAATGTATCACTTGTATAGTTCCTGGAATGAATGCTTATAAGCAAAGCTGCAACAGTCCATGTAGTAGGATCTGTTGACTTTAATGAAACTTGAGACCCTTCTTCTTCAAGAAGTGCCCTTCTTGAACTGGTATCTGACTACTCCAGTACTTCCAAGGCAGTTGTATCCAAGAGAACTAAGAAAACTCAAATTGAGCAACCACAACCTGCCTTGGCTAAGGGCAGGTGTTGAATGTTCATATTGGAGAGAGGGGCATGAGACAAGGAGTGCAGCAGACTGTAGTGTGTTTCTTATTGCTGTAAATGCATCTTTAAAAACATTACCAAAATCCCCTGCGTATCATATTGACAAATTAACAGTAAGCCTTTTTGTTTAGAATGTCATCCACCCTTAGGTAACAGGGCTCCTCTTTGTACAGGCATATCCACAAATGCATACTGAAAGGGTTTGAAATGGATCTTCCAATTTTAGAAAAAATTCATGCATTTAAATCATGATCTGTTTCCCTTCTGCAGAAGATCTTGGCATATGCATCTGAATTGGTAGTTGAGCACAGAGCTCTGTGCCAGCCCCTGTAACAGTGAGCGGATTCGCAAGGTTCCGATATAATTGGAAACACCAGCTCCCTGAAAGACTTGCATCCTATAAGACTTGTTTTGCCAAATGTAATGAGTAAGTGTTGAATGCCGATGGAAACAGAGTTGAAGACAAGGTTAGGGATGCAGAGAGCACACTAATTTCCTAGTTTTTGTGGCAAACTGCGCTATACTTGTCAAAGCAAAAGTTGTCAGCTTATACCTTGCTCTAAAAGTCAAATGAATGGTTGCTGACCTATTATTCCAGAAGCTGGAAACAGGGGAATTGTTGTTTTCCAGGCCTTGCTAACTTTCTCAGCTGCATTTCCTATAGCAGGAGCTGAGGAAGGAACAGCTGCAATTGTCTTATGCTACAAAGGGATTCCCTCTCCCAGGAGAAATCCCCTGCTGAGTGGATTCACTAGGTTTTAAGCCTGCTTAGTGCAGTGTCACACATGAGGCAGCGGTAACAGTTTCAGAATTCATTCTTTCAAAGATAACAGAGATATAGAACAGATGATTTCGGAGAAGTGGTGTTAGGATGCTTTTTCTGATGTTCCCTTTTAACAGATCTCAGTACATAGTTTTGTGTGTCCTGTTAGATGCTATGTGTGAGGCTTACAGTTCTCTCTAGTTAATCCATAAATGTGAGGTTTCTGGGCCTTGTAAGCAGTACCATCTATGACAATAATGCTTTACTGTCCCTCAGTAAAGATTTATCCTCCCAAGTACTGCATAAAACTGTAACCTCTTCTTGAAGCTCTTCATCTAATTGTAAACAGTCTCTTTCAATAACTTAATATATTGCCTTTGCCTTCTCTACATCTTGTGTGACTGTCTTATTCCTCACAGTGATGCAAGTAGCTACCCACATGCACTACTTAGGTATTTCACTTTAGCCCCTCCTTCCATCAACCTCAGTGATCTCTTCTTTATTACAAACAAACAATATTGGCTGGGTCTGTTTCAGAAAGAATTAGAGACTAGTGGCAGCAGCTACATGCAGAACCAATTGCTGTTTCTTCAAAAGGTCAGATTGACTGGTCGGAAGTGAGATGCCTCTAGCAGTACCCCTACATCCTTGCTCTTCAAGTGCAGATCTTTGGGTTGAGAAATGTTTAGCAATGGCTTGATACTAGTTTACCAGCAACTGTAATAAAAATAGGATATTTATGCATATTGGAAAATGCTTTAACAAATTCATGGATTCTAGAAGACTGGTTGGAGCAACTGAAATGTGTTGTGCTAAGTATTGTGATTTTATGTTTTGAACAACGGACATTTTAATTACTGTTTGAATACACACTACAGATAGAAATTATTGCTTAATTTCCATTCCTTTTAATAAAATATGTCCCAGCCAATACTGCAGTAGTTCCTTCTCCTGTTGAAAATTGTCTTGTTCCTTGAACAGCATTTACTTAAGGATAGAAAAGTCTTTCATGTGTCCTGATAGTTTGCTTGGAAATCAGTAGTAAAACCTCGGTTCAAGCCACATAATTATTGTGGTAATAAATTGCAATGTGATGCTCACACATTCTGGTATTTAATTCCTGTAAGCATTTGTTATGAAACACTTTATCGTGCAGATCAATCCATGGTAGGTCAGAGGTTTCCAAACAGACTTTTGCTGTGACAGCACATGGTGGCTACAGAAAGTGCACAGTGGAGGGAGTCCTCATGACAACAGGAGCAGTTACTTGAACCTGTGCTGGTCTTGCACAAGGTTTCTGGTGTCTTCATTTGAGAGATGCTGTGCCGGACCAGGTCCAATTTGAAGGTATTTAAGACAGTAATTTTCATCCCCATCTTTTTCTCTTGTGAACTACAGAAGAGAAATGAGCATGAGGCAAAGGGATTGCCTAAAACTAGAATGCAAGTCGGTGACAACAGGGAAATACAATACGTGATGGTGGGAGGACTGCAGTGAATGACCTCTCCTGCTAACTTATCCTCAAGATCCCTGGTGACAGGAAGGGAGCAGATGGGATTGAACAAAGACACTGACTGCCCCAGTACCCAGGCCTGACAGCTGAAGCAGAACAAGGCAACCTTTGGCTAATACTGCTGCAGAAGCACACACAAACAGAATAGGCAAGCTTCCAGCACATCCACTTGAAAGGCAGGTAGGTATGGTTTCTGCAGCCTTTCTTTTAAGCTGTTACTGTGCTAGCAAAAGAGAAAGCCATGTTTCTCTTTTGAAATAGCCCATCTAAGACTCCAGGAGTTGTTATCACCAGGGTATCTAACATTATTTTCATATCAGTGTTGCTAAAGGCAACAAAGAACAGATTGCCTGTGGTTTGAACTCTTATCATTGTTGAGCAGCCCCAGGGTCATCTTTGCTGTGGAAAGCCATTCTCGGCAGCCTCCTGGGACACACTACAATAGGAAGAGATTAGGTCTCTGGAATTCCCATAAAAGAGCTTTGGCTGACACCTCTTCATCAATGCTAGCAGCCTCATGCTGCAGTGATTTACTGCTTTGAAATCCTCAGATGATTTTTAAGCTGAGATTGGATATGTTCATTGACAAAATTATATAAACAGTAGTGGAAAAGTTCAAGCTGCCTGTCCTATGACTTTATTACTGCTGGAGTTGCTTATGTGTGGACAGATTGCTAAAGAATCTATAAATAGCACAGCTTTCATTCAGTAAGAGGAACACCCCAAATTTGTCAGACCTGTACCATCCACTTAGATGTACTCTACCCTTCACTGTGCAGCCTCTCCTTCAGAACTGATGCTGCAGCATCAACATCCCACCAGTGCTGCACTGAGTTGGAAGACACGTTTGCTTCCACCGCTAGTTCTGACACGGATTGTGAGAGTTCATTCAAGTTCTACTGCTCTCATTCAGGTTGGGAATTCACAGAAACTTGTAACAAATGCACTATGCTTTTTTTTTCCCCCTCCATAACTAGCAGCTGGAGAATAAGTTTTTGTGTTAGATGCTGTGCTAAGCGTGAATTAACACAAAGCAAATAGATTGGTGATTCATCTGTTCTTCGTTGCAGTTACTGTTAGAGGAAGTTTGTGCTTGTTGTGAGAAGCCATGTGCAAGATGTGACAGCTGAAAATAATTATTCTTTCACCTGTACAGTCCAGTCTTTAGGTGGTGTTTGGAATATAAAAATGTGCCTAACAGGCCCCTTTCTCTAGAAGAAATTTTATTTTCGATATTTCTCTTTCCTACTCCTCTTACGTAAAGACTGTAAGTCTGTCAAATATAGCAATTATCTGAGTGAAAACAAAGTGTGCGTCTAGGAAATAGGGAGGTGTGCTAATAGGATACTGGATGACTTTGCCTTTGATATATAACTTTAATATTGATTTTACACGAGTAAATGAAAATAGGTTAGCACTGGAGCTTTCTAGATTTTTCTTAGCATTTGCCATAAATTAAAAGATGGCTCTCTGAGATGTACACTCTGCTTTGTAGTCAAATGGCATTTCCGGGTAAACTTTAATATTCTCCTTATGCTACAGCTTTGTGTAAAGTAACCTGAAGGCTGTGACAAGGAGACCCTGCACTCTGACACCACCAGCCAGGGCTTTTGATGCTGCCTTCAGCAAAAATGCTAACAGAAGTTATTTCCTGAAATATGTTTTAGCAGCTGCCTTGAAATGGAATAATCTGTGAACAGAATATTGTGTGAGATCAAGCTCTATCCATAGAGGGGTGGAGGGAAAAAAAAAAGTGTCCACCTAATCATTACAAAGGAGGAATAAATCTCAACCAGCACTATGCAGAGGCAGGGAAGGGCCTTTTGTATTGCCACCCAGCAGGCAGTGACAGATCAGCTTATTCTCCATTCCATGTTAGCTGGGCTGGACCTGTCCTTGGTTTGTTTTATGGCTACTTAGTTAAATAATCAGGGAAACCAAAATATTGTTGGGCTCCAACTAGGTAATTACTCTTTGTCAGAGAAACAATATAAAATGAGAGAAATTGCTGAAGATGGATCTACTGACGTTAGAATTGGAAAAAAGAAAGCCAATGTTTGAATGAATCCTTATCCTTGATATATTTAAATTGAAATCCATATAACTTAAAAACCTTTTAAAAATGCTGCGTACTGCAGACACTCAGCACTTGCAAGGAGAAAAGTACAGACACAAGGAAATTCAAATTGGGCACCTGCAGTAAGCAATCAAAAAATTTTTTCTCTGTTTGCTGCTATCCTCTCTAGTCTGGTTGCTTTTCCTTACGTAGTACAGCTCTGTTCTGAACGTCCATACTATTGAATTCCTAATGTCATGAAAAAAATGCTATAGGATGTATTTCTACATCACCAAATTTAATTTATTTGATGTTTATGTCACTAAGATACTTGATTAGTGCATTTAGACTGTCAGCTTTAAATAAACATCTCTCATTTTAATACTTTGTGGAAAGCTGTAAAAGTTTTGTAAATTACTTCAGCCACACTGGTTTTTGGAAAAAAGGGCTGTTGAATTATCCTGATACACAGTTGTTGAAAAAGACAGCCCATTATGTTTAATGCTTTTTATAAAACAGAACTATAATTGCATTTAATTTGGTTACAGTTTACACTGCCTGCATATGCTGATTTACAGCTCAGACTAACCAGAGCCTGCATGTCTTGAGGTTCACGATTGGAGGTCAGGAGACACTTTGCAGCTCTGCTGCTTACTATTAACACTATCCATTATTTGGCAATTGTATGGCTGTTTCTACTATAGGCAGGAAAAAGCAAACAGTCACTGTTTGAACCCTTGAGGTCATTATTACTTAGGTTCATGAAAGCTATGTGTTCTGAAAAGTTGGGGCAGGGAAATTAGCTGAACTTATATTTTTAGGCCGCAAGTAGCTACAGGATCTGCCCTCTCTGGAGCAGGAGGGAGCAAATAGTGTATGTGCCCCCAGACTTCAAGAACTTTGTTTTGTAAGTGCTGGCTACACAGGGTCCCAACAGAGCCTTATTCTTCGCTTATTTCTGCCCCAATGAAGTCCTTTAATCAATGTTTCCCTTGTAACAACAGATCAAAGTAAGGAAAAGAGGTAATGTGATGCAGGAAAAAGAGCCATTCTGTCAAACAGATATGGCAACAACTTCTCTTGAACAAGTAAAGCAACACTGCTACAATCTGATCACTGCTGGACATAAAAACCAAAGCAAACCCCACAGCATGTGGCAGACAGAGCAGAAGAAAACTGAAGTCTAGGAAGCTCTTGCAGGGCTTTGAAGAAAAACATCCATTCCACCTGGCTTGTAGGCTCTTAAAGAACTTCCATAACAGTGCTCCGATGCTGCATTAGACATGGTTATTTCTGCTTTGGGTCATTGTTTCACACTGAAATTGGTGCCGAAGATCAGGCCAAGACACGCATTTCAGACTTCACTAAGAAAATTGATGGCACTTTTGAGTCCAATCAGTGTTGTCTGAGTTGACCAGAACTGCATTAGGTGTTCCAGCACTTTGCACACTCCATCAAGGTAATTGTCATGTCTTTACAGAAAAAGCATCCTTCATGGAAAAGAGGAGACACAATAATTTTTACTTGCTCTCAGGTCACTGATGTATCATTTGGGATACTCATATGGATGCAGAGAAAGACAAATTTACTGACCCAGAAGGTAGAATACATTTAGCATTTACATTCAAAAGCATTACATATTATCTTAATGCACAGTTATTTTATTAGTGGACAATTCCATTTTATTTATATTTCCAATGGATATTAACTCTAGTGTATAAATATGGTGATAGACATAACTTGGTTTAAAAAGATGCATTTTAGGAAATAAAACAGCAATACTTTAAAGTTTATCATACTTTTCTGAAATACTGATGGGCATTAACAGAATAGGAGAGAGTAGAAATATGAATTACTACTGCAGTCTTACATGTTAGAAACATTACATAATAATATTAATAATATATTAAATGATACTGTCATCATGCTGCATGACACCTCCCAGTAAATGTAGTTCTGCTAGTGACAGCCCCACCTTTTCATGGCCTAGCAGCTGTGGATAAACAGACACTCTGCAACTATATCCTGACCTTTTCATGAAGTAACAGAACTGGTTTGCCAAGACTCTTCACGTGGTTTAGGTGGTTTTAAGTTCCTTGTCTCTGTTAGGGATATACCAGGAAAATGACACTTGAATTTTGTAAGCTTTTGGCAAGATTTGGGTCACGATTTTGTAGACCTTATGATCCGTGACTTTAGTTGCTTTTTGGTCCCAGTAAGAGCAAAATGCTCTCAAATGGTTCCTGGATTTTATTGTCTACAATTGGAAAAATTATTAGTCCTGTCCAAACCCCTGTCTGACACAAACTCAAAAGAGCTGAGGGAGGGGAAATAGTAGATAACATTTAGATTTACTACATGGATTGCATTAGAAGTCTTGGCCTTGTTCCAGCTTGTCTATGAACCTTGCACAGCATTTGTGAAGTGCTCAGCATCAGTTAGGAACAGGGACCTCCTGTGTTCCCCTTCCTTCCTGG
Source organism: Campylorhamphus procurvoides (assembly GCA_013396655.1). Lineage (NCBI taxonomy): Eukaryota > Metazoa > Chordata > Aves > Passeriformes > Dendrocolaptidae > Campylorhamphus > Campylorhamphus procurvoides. The sequence continues at coordinate 1,191,088 of WBMV01005715.1, forward strand.
GAGACCAGCCTGCTTTCTCCCACTAGCAACAGACCAATACAATGATCTGTAACTCATCTTCCACTTCAAAAGTGCTGAAGTTAGGCTTGATCATTAAGTAATACCTGCTACACCAGATGCCTGCTAGTGGAAGAGTCCTTTTAAGCAAGTTCCTAATGGTTAGGTCCTCTTCCTTTTCTTTGTTTGTTGGTTGTTTTTGTTTAGGTAACAGTTGTACAGTGTGTACATTTCAAGCTCAGCGAGCTTGTTTGAAGTTTCTCTTTGAAGAAGAGACTCAGGCTCTAAACAGCCACTTTGCTAAGTCAGACACATGTCCAAAAGCAGAATCTTTGTGTTGCAAAGAAAGAGCTGGTTTTGTAGATTAGCATAATACTGAGAGAAGTCAATGAGCCAGTGAGTGGCTGCTAAAAATATAATGTTTTATGCTTGGATACTTGTCCTCAATATGTGGTACTAAGGAAGATGTGAAATTTCTGATTGCTTTCATAGAAATCTAAGGAAATCAATTAATACTTTTGGGTTTGTTTTTTTTTCCTCCCTCCTCGTTCTCTGCTGGTATACAGAGAAATTGAATAATGGTTTGCAAGATCTCCAATAATAGTAGAATGGTCTTCACAAGTGCTCCCTCTTTTTGATCACTTCCAGATGCCAATGAACTCCATGGTCTTTGTCAGGACCTAAGTAGGCTGGGATCCAGGCTTGCAAATTTGTTCAAGAACGATACTTATTTGGAACATCACATTAGGCTCCTCAGTTTGTTCCTTGTGTGAACATGTCCATGTCTTACTCAAGACTGTGTTATTTTCTTTAGTTACCTTACTAATAAGTTAAATGGCATATTCAGGTGTTTGTGTCAGAGGGTCAGAGAAGGTAGATCTGCTGCAAATGATGGAGTGTGTGTCTGTCAAAGGTTTTGGAAACTGACATTACCAGAAGCTTGTCTGTTATTTCTCAAGTGTTTCATTTTATTTATGAAGAGATACTACTTTTGCCTACAAAACTTACTCCAAAAGATTTTACTAGTAGCATGACTAGTAGTTGTGATTTGGTAAGAACTATTGAAATAGGCTATAGGTGAAAAATACTGTCGCGTTAAGCAGGGATACAAAGTTGTACCTGTTGTATCAGATTGATTTCCTGTGCACTTTGTTTCTTAACAATATATTATTATACTCAACCTTTCACCAATCTTCCCGTGAAAACTCTTAATGTTTTTAGAATGTGGGTGTTCACTATTTCTCCAAGTGGAAAAAACCCAACAAACTTGTTAAGGTTGTATAAGCTGGACATTTCAAGCCAAAAATTGTGTTTCATTAAAAAAAAAAAAAAACCTGTTTTGGTACATAAAATAAACCTGAAGGAGCATTTTCTTTTTCATTGCTAACATTTCATTCACTATTTATTGCAAATACCTGATTTCCAGTATTTTTGCCTTATTCCAACATTCCTTATTTTTCTGAATTTTTTTATTTAGGCACCTTCTCTTGTATACTCTTCTGCCAAATATCAACTAACCCCTGACTGTCCTCCAAAATCCCTTCAAGGTCTGTCTTTGCTGCACTGCCTACAAATCACTGTCACCTGGCAGTCTTGAAGCTGGGGGCCATCTGTGACCATGGTGACTGCTGATTTATGCGAGCACACCCATCTTCATTGTTATTCATGCCACCTTCTTTCATACATTTTCCCTTAGTCACTCGATTTGTTGTCTTGGGAACATGGAATGCAGAGACTCCAGGGTGGGAACTGCCTAAAATAATGAATAAAGGGTGCAAAATAGATCTAGAGCTTTGTGGAAAATGTATTAGGAAATAATATATTTGATGTGCATATTTGTCAAAACAAGACTGTATTGCATTAATTACAGAAGAGGACATATCTACCAAAATATGCAGGCCAGAATCACTGATCCAGCCAAAGACTGGAAGGACTTTGGTGACTTAAAAAAGTCATAAACTTCAGAGCTAGACAAGCTTCCATCTAACTCAGGATAACCTTCAAGCTTTTCTGAATTTTTGTGTCTTTCACAGCTCTCAGGGTTCACCAGAGCTTTGACGTTTTTGGGACATATCCTCTCTCATATGGCTAAACCCTCAGCACTGGTGGCTGTGAATGGGGCAAAGTGTGACAGAATCTTCTGGTAGATCGCTTTCATGTGGGACTCCTCTGCCTCAGAAACCTCTCAAGGGACACAGTGGGAAAGCTTTATGGCTGCCATGTGTCTCTGGAAAGAGACCAAATCTGTACCCTTTTATAAAACCACATTAAGGCAAGATAGGAAAATACATAAGTGGAAAGTGCATAAATCTATGTAAAGAAAATTTGTTATATAGATCAGAAGAGACATTGTTTGGGAAAACCTATGTCTAGTAAGCATAAATTTAATTTAGTGGTAGTTCAGACATTTTAGAGGAACATGTTATATTTGACAACAGTGGCCCAATCCTGTCCACACTGAAGCAGGGGTAGTGCTGAAGTAGTAACAACAGAATTCCCAAGGTGTAAGTGAAGATTATTTCCTTTTTGTAGCCATAGATGATGTGTAATCTGTACATTGCACCTATCCTGCCTCCACATTTTCTCATGCCCTAGCAGCAATCTGAGATCACTTTGAAGAAAGCTGGCTTATCTATGCACAGAGCTGTGCTGCACAATCAGCATAGCCTTTTTATTTTTTAAACCTCTTCTGCATGGCTTCTGCCTTGATTTTCATGTCAACTTGATTTAGTACAAATCTCTGGGGTTGCATTGTGCATTATATGAAATTGGTGTTACTGTTGAAGCAGACTCAAGCAAAGAGCTTCTGTTTGTGAAACTGTTTCGTGTTACATACATTAATCATGTCAAACTTCTGAAGAAAAAATCTCTTGTAACAATCTAAAGATGCCTTTACAGAGCAATCTCTTCACTCTTCCCTGTAGTCTTAATTTTTCTATATTCCCTTGCTTCCCCTGATGAGCTGTTTTTGGTTTGAGACTTGGCTGATTAATAGCTTCATGCCATTTCTCTAATTTGAGCCTGATTTGCTAGCAAGGTGCTGAGCACATTCATTTTGTCAGTGGGAGTGGCTGGTATTCAGCACTTCTGCAAACCAGGACGCTTACTGCAATGCCTCAGTATGGGTTCAGGAGCCTGATTTAGGCTCCTATTTTTATAATAGGAGTAATGACGTCCAAATATATTAACTGATGTGTTGTTTGAATGATTACAGCTAGCATTTTTTTAAAAAGATGAAGTCACTGTGAAAATTTTTAATTGCCTCGAGCTTCTCTGAAAATCTTGTCCTTTCCCTTTTGTTCAGCATAACTCTGGGCCAGGAGGTATTTCTTTCTTCTATCAGTTTTGCTAAATATGTAATTGGTTCTTCTGCTTGCTTGAAACAGCCGTGCCAGTGTAACTGGGACATGGTGAATGCCTTAAAATGTCAAAATGAATAGATTACTGTAACTCTGATTTCAGTACATGAGTGTACTGAATGTGTTTGGGGCTGTGAAGGGTGAATAAGAAAGTAACATCCATGTTAAGCATTTCTCCAAAAGGTTCTGTGCATCTTTGATCCTACTGAATCTCTCATTGCATAAATTGACCCAACAAACATAATAGATCCTGAAACTCAGCAAGCTTTTGCAGGTGGTGTCTGAAGTGAGCTGCAAAACAAGACATCCTTTGAAAGGTGTATGAATTTATATAAATGTATGAGGAATTGTTCACATAAATCCCTGTGCTGCCACAGTGATTTATTACATGCACAGAGCTCAGAACATCAAAATGGAACTGTAGCTGTGCTGGTGTACAGCTGGACCTGGAATGAATTAATGTAATTTCATAATTCACTAAAGGAGCTCTGTACATGTCACAGAACCAGAGAGCAGTGGATGAGTGTTTTATCAGCCTAGCAGTGACCTGAGAGTAAATAAACAAGTATGTAGTATATATTGCTGTACTAGCCATCGTCCTGTGCATGAACACATTGTTTCTGTGGCATCATACTCAGATTTAACCCACAAAAGCAATCCAGGTGGAGGAAAGGAGCCAAATAGCTAAAAACATGTAGCTAATTGAAAATGTTAATAGAAAAAAAATTAGAAAACAGCTATTACTTTGGTCATTTTCTTTGACTTTTATATTCTTCCTGTATGAATTCTCTGACACACATGGTCAAATGAAGCAATGTCTCTTTCTCAGCTAATCATTAGGAAAGCTGCACATGGTGGATGAAATACACTCAAACTCTGGAACTGCATGCTTCAAATCCTGGGACTGGATAGCCTCATCCTTCTTATCACAGCCACTGGCAGAGATAGTGGTGTAGGCTATGATGTATTGAGAGGCTTACCTGTAATATATATTACTCATACAAATTTCTGTACAGAGATTTTCAGGCAGAAAAAGGTGGAAACCCGGGTTTTGTGAAAACTTGCTCATTTCAGGTTAATTGCAGTTTTGCTCCTTAAGAAGGCAGCCTGCTTCAGGCAGGTTTATAATTCCGTCTCCCCTGAAACCCATGAGTGCATTGGATGAGATGAGTGACTGAATGGTGCCTTGTGCCCCCATCCCAGAAAAAATTTTAGAATTAACAGGAAATTACCAGGTGTTTTGTACTTGGTCTGATCTGACATAGATCATAGTTCAATCTCCATATAAAGGAGAGGTATTTCAAGAATATTTCCTTCTGTTTTGAGGGAGCCTGGAGACTGGTCAGCAGCACTCAGTGGTCCCTAGAGTAGAGGCCTTAGGACTGATTGCTGCTTTACAGGTCCAGTGGTTTTTTCTCTAGACTTGAGGGGGCTGTGTGGGATGACAGTGCCATAGGGCTGGGCTGCACTGCTCTGCACTGCTGGCAGCAGGGCAAGCAAACTCAGCAGATGTAAATTCTCACCTTTTCCTCAATCCATACACACAGATAAACATAGCACTTGCCAATAAATGGAAAAGGGGGCATGGCAGGAGGAAAAAACCCGTGGTCAAGGCAACTTGAAGACTGCTGAACCCCAGCCTTTTGGCCTAAGCTAATGTATTCTTTTGTCCAATATTTTCCTCATGAAACTGCTGGTGTCTTGAGTAACTTCAGAGCCCTCTAGCCTAACTTTGGGGAAAGGGCCAGTACTCAAGTATTAACACAAAAGTAAACCTGAAATCTATTTATCTTGTCAGCTATGACATTCCTATCATAGCAGGTATCTCTGTGCACAGCTCTGTGTTCTTGTACATGTATTTCACATACAATTTGTAGGTATTTGTAGGTGAAAGATGCAATCTGCAAAGGAACAACACAGAATTCTAGAGTTTACATAAGGGATACTATTTTTCTTGCTCTCTCCTTAATTTTTGTCAATTGCTGTTTGATGCTCTCTAATAGTCTAGTAGCCCTGTTGCCTGTTTGAGAACTGCCAGGAAGCTGATGCTTTTATTATGATCTTTCCGGATATTATATTCTTCATTTTTATTGCTTCATTAATCCTGGCCATAATGAATTTGTCTAATTTGTTTTCTCTTGCTTCTACGAGTAGGTGCTGTCTCTTCATTTACTCTTACAGTTAGTTGTGAATGCATTATCAAACTTAAGGGATGCTTTGTTCTCTTCCATTCCCTTTGAAAGCTCCCCCCACAACTTGGGCAGTTTATGTACTTCTCAGCCCCTGTTAATCATTGCCATGTGTGGCTCATTTTGCAGATGATACTCTGGGGCACTTGTAGCTGTTGAGCAAATGTGCAAGACACGCAGGAGTTGCTGGTCATACTTTACAGGGTGAACAGACCACACACAGGCACAACCTCCAAAGTCTGAGAAGTCAAAGGTGCCTGTTAATTTAATATGGAGCTGCTTTTTACAGCCAGAGAGACAGAGTGGGAAACACTGACTTCTGGTTTTGCACAAAAACTGATTACATGATGATTATTTTAAAAGGAGATCAGGTCAGATCTCCGTTGATAATATATCCCTAGGAATTTTAATATGTATCCAGCTTGAGGTCAAGGTCATGAATTTAACTGGAGTTCACAAGACAGAGATTTTCTTTATTGTTCTTTGAATAAAATGTGCTTCATGTAGGTGACATAAATCTATTTGCACCTTCCAGGATATGTATAAATAATGTGTAGTTGTTTTGAGCTATTCAGTTGGTTCCAATATCCATGTTGCTTAATTACATGGTTCCTCAAGGTTTGTAATGTGCCTGGCTACTGCAGCAAAGAGCAAGAACAACAAAACACAAAGAAGCATGCTGAAGTAGCTATAAAAGAAATTTTTTTCAGCATTAATTAATAGTAATTAGAGAGTAGATCTTAATTTGATGAATGTCATCATAGCAAGACTCAGAGTGACACTGGATCTTCATAGGCCCCTACTATGACTACTCTGCACAAGCACAATTAAGAAAAACCCCTCAGAACCTAAAAAAAGTTCTTGGTTTCATGATGAAGTATGAAGTTTGCAATAGTTTTAGAATGTCAGCTAGTAAAGACACTAAAATCTGAAATTTCTGCTTGACCTTTCCATGGTGCCAGGGATGGTTTGCCTAAAATCTGAGTCCTTGTGTTGTCCCAATACTGATTAGTTATCCTGTTAACTCATCCTGGCTACATTTTTTATTATTAATTTTTTTAATTTTAAAATATTTTTAATATGCTTATATTCCTGTTTAAGGGTTCCTAAAAGCTAAAGCAATGAATTGCAGTAGATTAAGTCTGTGTAAAAATACTAGAATTAATATGTTGTGTAGTATGTCACCCATGCATTTTTTGCTCTGTAACAGTAAGTTGACTCTTCTTTCTCTTTCCTCATAGCAGTAATTCATATTGGTATATGTGTACTTATTACATATTGTTGTGTTTTAGGAATATATACAACTTTATAAACATTTAGAAATTATAGGAAAAGAAATTTACAGGCGTGGACAGCATAAAATGAATAAGGAAACAGTAAAGTCTTCCCTAATTTCACCACATGCTTTGCATGTCCCATTGGGGCCCCTGGGGAATGCAATTCAGTGTTGTCAAATACTTACTTTTGGAGGGGCCTTTCTCAGTGTTCTCTCAATCCATTCATGTTCTGAGGGTGAAGGAAATTCAGCTGTCAGTATCAGTTGCATAAACCCATCAGGGCCTTCTTCAGCATGTAATTCCTGTAATGTACTGGCCCAGAGCTCTTGCTATCTTGGTGTTAGAGATTTGGAAAACTTTTTGACTCCTCTCCTTTCCTGCTTCTCTTCTGAGACTTGAGACTTCTGTTAGATGAAACAGCTTAACCTACAGGCCTGCTTTGCTGGCTCAAAGGTATGACAAAACATTTCAGAGCATAATCATTAACTGTGTTGCTAGCATCAGATTTCAAGATATTCATAAACATTGCTCCACCAAAAATGCTGGCTTCAATGGCAGGAGTTGTACCCCGAGGCTGAAGGTTGCTCTCCACAGTAGTCATCAGATCACCATTCCTTTTGCCAAGGTGATGCTTTTGCATTGCAATTTCTTCTATGAACTTTTGAAAGTTAAGCTCATAAACCCTAATGTAGCACGATTTCTGCCATTGGCAAAAGTTCTTTTAAAACATCTTTCTCTACACCATTACCCTCTAGTCTAGTAATTTCTGTCTATACGAAAAGTGCATTCAAATTAACATCTGACGTTTTCTGCAAACCATATAGAATATGACCTCTTTCTAATTCTGCTGCAGTAGTCTCTGTGGCACTGTTGTCTTGCCACAGATTGTATTTGCATGGGATGCAGAGGAATCCATGTATTTGAATGGGATACAGAAGCATAGGATGACTCTCTTGATGTACCCAATTCAGGAAGGGATGTGTGTCTCTATGATTTTGAAGCATTAGGAAGTTAGTCTTTCTCTACTATATGCAGTTAATTTTCCATAGCCACCAAGCACCTTTTACAGACTCAAGCTGCAATGAAATAACAGAGAAATGGATTAAGTTTTCCAATACCGCATTCATTACAATCTGTTTATCATAACAGCTAATATTTAGGCAAATTAAATGCTCAGTGGAAGGCAGAGCAATTTCTTTACTCTCTGCAGCTTCAAGCATCGCCAGAAGATGATGCTCACAAAGTATAGTGCATTGTCTGGCATGGAACCAAGAAGATGCATATGTACATAAATACAAACCTGGGTTTTCAAATAAGAATGTACCTGATGGGCTTATATTTTTACATACCTTGAGTGGTGATTGTGTCTGACTATCAAAATTGCAAGTGAATGTGCCCTTAAAACAATCACGGTGAAGTTCTTGTTGGAAGAAAAAAACAGAGTATGCTTCTTGTACGCAGTGTGATAAAATGGCACGTGGCAATGTTCTCAAAATGGTGTCTGCAGCCATTAAAGCAGGAATGGCCCTGATGCCATATCCAAATATATTTATTAAGTCAAGCTGTATGACTGATAGTTTTAATGCTTGTTACATTTGTATGTATTCCCTTTGTTAACGTGCAGAGAAAAATCTGTCCCCAAGCTTCTGGGCAATAATGGCAATCAGACTGACTTGGCACAGGAGATCCGTCATTGCCATGCAGTATCTAAATTGGTACCCCCAGGCTTTGCCCAGTAGCCCCCAATGTTGTTACCCCCTCATCACTTCTGAAGTGTTTGCTAAATGATACTCCATCTCTTTTCCTTGTCTGCCTCATTAGGGGTCAGTCAAGCAAGGTACCAGCTAAATAAGGTGCTTATTTGTTAGAAATGGTCTCAAAACAGTCTAAGGATAAAGACAGTATTCCAAATACCCCAGTAGACACAGCCTATGTCACTATGGGGTTTCATATCCATAATCCTTGGCTGGAAGCTCTTATCTCCCTCCTTCAGCTGCACCATATTACCTGTTTTAAATGTTTATTGATTTATTTGTCATAGATATGGTTTCTATTGGTAGACATTCTCAGACAAAGGCTTTTCTACAGATAGGTTTCCTAAAATACTGTGCAGTTCTGGAGGAAAGCACTAGTTTAACAACTAATAGAAGTGCTGCGATTGCAAAATAAAACTGATTATTTTAATGACTTGGAGGTAATGAGGGGAGTTTTCAGGGTAATTCATGGATATGAAAGGGCAGATTTCTTAATTTGTGTTAAGAGAAATTATTACACCTTGCAGTTTGTGTCCCATGATGGGAGCATTTGGTGCACAGGACCTCAGACTTGAAATCATAATAGCAGAATTTCTGTTCCAGATTCACAGCTTGGTGTTAGACTGTGTGACAGTCATGTAATTTTCAGTCTCAAAATAATGAGCCTTGCTTTCTATCTGAAACTGCTTTGAAAGCTACAGAGGAAACTTGGCTCCCAGCTTGGTCATTAAGGGTATCCCAAATTAAACAGCAGTATTTCTTTATGCTTATAAGGTATATGTCATAAAGACGTGACTCATTGATATTCTGTGTTTTCCACATAAAGCACTGACATTACCAGAGCAGAGGAGTTTATTCAGTAGACAAGTGACAGTAAAAGCCCAGTGGCTAAGGGTACGTCTCTCAAATGCTAGCACAATGACTTGATATTATCTAGACATTTCAGAGCCTTCGGGATTCTGTATGAACATCTTACTTCTCACTCATCAGTTTTAAACCTCAAATTGAGTCAGATATAGACTATGTGGCAAAACACAAGTGTGAGGAACTCAAGGGTTTTGGCTGACTAGTTGTGGTAACTTTTTATAAAGTACTGCCCTCAGTTTTCCTTTTAGCCCCTTTATTAGAATTAAACATCCTGTCAAGGGGCAGCAGACCAGGATTTGTGCTCTGTCCTAGGACTTTAATACTGGTATCTTTGCCTAAGCCACCTGATAATTCAGCTGTTGTGAAGCAAGTCCATGTCTAAAGTTTGTTGACAGCACTTAATTTACTACTTAGAAGACTAGAAAGTCATGATTTTCAGGGTGCAGATCACACTGATAGTTTGGGCACTTGAAAGAGACAGAGGAAGAGTCAACAAGACATTGCACTTAAATTTGCCATGAAGAATAGAGAGGCCTAGAACTGAACTGGATACTTAATGAAGGCTACCCTTGACAAGCTGGGACTCAGAAGGAAGTACTATTCCCAGCTGTGACAAGTAGATTGGTCAAAGGACAAATACCTGGACTTACTACTTTACCCTGTCCCTGGCATTATACAGATTTTGTGTTAAATGTCCACCCATTAGTATAAGAGACTGTGTTGGTGGGAAATGGAGATTTTGGGAACTTGTGAAGAGAGAACTCTGCAGCTCTAAACATCCTAGAGGATGTTTTGAGTTGGGCTATCAAATGAAGCCTCTCAGGTTATTTTAGCTTGAATTTTAAGGTGAAGAGGGGAAGTACTCACACACCAGCACTTTATTCTTTCACAGAAAAGAGATTTGAAAAAAGTTGGTTCAATAGCTGGACTGGGAATATTAGTTCAGTGATGGTTCTAAAATGCCTTCGAAGCCTTTAATAGAAAAGGACGATGATGACTGTTAACTGTTTCAAAATCTGGGTGGTAAGTTTACCACTATTTATTACAATTCTTAATGCAATATAAGTCTGAACGTAGATCTACCATTCTGTACCAGCTTAAATCTCATTGATGCTGGAGAGATGAAGCAATCTCTACACTTTTTTAATCGACCTTTGCTTTGTTTCTGTTTAATGTTGCTGTGCTCAGATCCTTCACGCTGCAAATGTTTTAGCTTGTTGTGGGTAGGTAGATGCCCTTGTGGTTGACAGAAATAAAGACAGCAAGCAAATTAAATCCTAGCAGAGAGTAAGTGTTCCTCTTCCAAACTGCTTTTAAGACTTCAGTCTTACAAGTGAAAATACTGACAAATAAACCTGGCTGACAGTGGTGCTGAGTAAGAATCCACAACTCTGAGATTTTGTGATAGGCCTTGATTGAAAGTATTACAAGCTTAGGTTCTCTTGTTTTATTAATTTCCAAATAATTTTAGATTCAGCACACCTCTTGGGTTGTTTCTTTATCTATCTTTTAGTTAAAAACAGGCAAAAAGAAATGGAAAGAAGAAATATCAGAATTTTTCCAGATCTGCTCAGTTCAAGTTGCATTTTAAATTAAAAATTAGGCTACAGAAGCTGTATTGGTATTCTGTCCAAAGGGATTGGCCTTAAGTAGTTCTAAATGATAGGGGAAAAAAAATCTATCTGCCTGTACTTTTGCTCTTCAATCTGTCTATGTAAACAGTTAACCTCTCTCTAACCCTACATCCTGTCTGCAATTTCTCTTTTAAAATCTCTCCCCAACAGCACAACTTACCTTTTCCTACAGGTTGTGTTTGTTGGGTTTTTTTTTTTCCATTTCTTCACTCCATTCCCAGGGTGGATGGGGCATGAATGGGCAGAAGAGCCCACTCAATTCTTTCAAAAATGGAAGGGAAGAAAATGTTTTGAGCCACAGACTATTTCTTTTCTTTTAAGGTAGGAATAATATAAAATCTTAAAAAGGGGGATCACAGAAAAGGCAGCCAATCTGAGGAATGTATTTTTACAGCTAGCCATGAACATTGCATACTATTAGTGATTGCTTAGCATTTTCCTCACTATTTAGTTTTGAGACCTGGTGCACCTTATGCATCATGCTGGCCTGTGTTACCTTTTCCAGACAGATAAAGGTATTTTTCTATCTGTAGAGATAGAATGGAAAAGTGTCCCTACTGCTGAACCTTCTTGTTCCCTTGTTGTTGTTATTTGCTTATAAACATTCTAGTTGGATGTCAGTAGTGTTAGTCACAACAAAAAGTTGAAGTAGCATTATAATGCATTTATGGAAAGCATTTCAGATTCATAAATTGTTATTTTAATGGAGAACCTTATTACCTATATCTTATCAGGGAGTACCATATTAGCTGTTGAAATGATGAGCTGTGTTTAATTAACAAAGATGGCTTTATGTTTCCTGTGTGAACCTGTGTATATGTGCATGTAAATATTAATAGATCTGAATGACCCTGCATAGCCTGACAAAGACGAATCAGTTATTGAAATCATTTAACAATTAATTAGGTGAGGCAGAAACATGTGCCCACACACGCTGTCACAACTGCATAGCAAGACACTCCTTTTGAGGAAGCATGGATTTCTTGCACATATGGTCTGCAATAGACCTAGACAAATAAAAACTTTCTTGACTTTCTGCATTAGGGACAGAGAACACATCTGTGCGCAGGAGCATGTGTGGCAGCCGCTACTTGAAGGGGCTGGAAATACAGGCAGTGTGATAGAGTGGACAAGTGTTTTGTCCAAGGCTGCCTGCAGTAGTGGCAAAGCTGGAAACAGAGCCAGGGCTCTGAATGATTCCATCTATACATCGTCCTCCATACTACCCTGTCTACTAGACAGAGAGAAGGAATAGGCCATGATAGTGGAAAGCAGAGAAGGAAAATTCAAACTTTCTCTCTGCTCAGAAGAAAACTATCTTGGTTTGCAAAGTCTGCTTATTCCCTTTACACAGTTCCCAGCAACAGAAGTGTTAAACCAGCATTCAGAGCCCTCATTCCTCCTGGGAACATAACAGATGCTAAGGTTAGCTTTGTCCTTTCTCTCCAGTAAGGCTCTAGAGCAAACAGAAACATAATGCTTCTCTTTCCCCTTTTTACTATCAACACCAACAATAATTATAGTTTCTTACAGTGATTCCATTTAAATTATAAAGAAAAAAGGTAATGGAACCGCCTAATTTAAAAGTAAATCAGAGTCTTTTGAGGACAAATGAAGACTGATCACTGACTTTAAATCTTCTTTTTTAAAGGATTTCCAGAAGACTATGCTATCTTGACCTCTCTTATACCAGCTGTGTCTGCAGCATTTACCACAGCCAAGGCTGAAAACCATGACACAAAATCCCTGAGCGGTTCAAGATCACCTCATAGCTGAACCTTTCCACACTGTAGTTTCTCTGCTTCCTTTGTTTGTCTGTGCCAAGTTGGTATAAATCACCATAATCCTGGTTTAATAATTTGTAATGATTCTGATGCAAAACCAAGGCAGTGCTGTCTCCTGAGGATGCCACTGATTTGTGGGGTGACCAGCTTCTCCATTTATAAATCAGAGGCAATTCATTCACTTTGCATTTGCTCACCATGGATATGAATGGTGGTCTGTGATTTAAATAAGGTGGATTCTGGCTTTTAGTTTTTTTTCTGTATTTTGGCTTTCTTCATCTTTGACATCCTTTGTACTCTGTGCCATCATTTTCACTCTGCACTTTCCATACAAGACTAGATGGGAGAGGACTCCTTCCTTGATGGTAGCCCATGTGCATTAGTCAAGATGCAATGTCGACAGAAAAAGCAGAGAGGTGAAGATCCAGGCCATTCATCCTGACAGATGACAGCAGAAACAAATGTGTCTCACTTTTGCCCTACTATTTACTCAAGCAGAAACCAAAACAATAGAGATGGGAAAAGATCTGAAAGAGCTGTTACAGAACAAGTGCACCATGCCAATAATTTCAAGGATTAAGGACCCCAAGCTGTATGTCCTGACACAATAGCCAGGGCCATCCTGTTTGCTGGGTTCATGGATTAGAGGGATGTTTCATATGATTCTGGTTTTCTTTTCAACTCTGGCTGAACAAACATAGCCTGTGTGCTTGCAAATCCCTTGTTAGCCATGCAGAAAGTCAATACAATTTCCCTTTCACTACACTCTATGATTTTGCCTTTGGAAAATGTTGCAGTTGCTCTGTCTGGATGCCTTCACAGAATCAGCATGACTTTGTGTCTGGTTTAAATAGTGTGATGAAGGATGGTGGGAGCCCAGAAGAGGGGCCTGAAGTCAGTATACCTGCATTGAGTCAGTGACACTGAGAGACTGATCTGAGATACACTAGATTTGCATGTCTGAGCTGTTGTTTTATGAAGTAGAGTAGTTCACCCTCAAAGTGCACTTTTGTTCAGATTATAGCTGTAGTAATGGTAGGATTTTGGATCAGTGATGTCACAGACTTTATTTTAAATTAAAAAAAAGTGTTAGTTTACTGCCATGGAATGTTTATCTGGGTTTGAGTCAAATGGGAATTTTTCTTCTCACATCCCTGCCAGCAGGCTGCTAACAAGCTCTGTCCCATCCTGTTCCTGTGCCACCTCAGGGAGGGGATCCCCATTCCAGCACTAAATGGGAGCAGTGGGCATGTTCATGCAACAATCAAATGTGTGCCTCCTTTGACATAATTTAGAGGCATAGTTTGGGAATTTCATGGTCAATGTGATAAATTCTCATCATCAGGAAAGATGATCATAAAAGTCCCACAAGCTTTAGTAACTTTGAAGTATTTGTGCCTACGTATTTATTACATATAAACATTTATCATTAAGAATCTAAAAAGTTACATGGTTTCTGTGAGCACAGGAAAATTTCAAGAGAGGTATCACAGCTCCTGGGACTGGCATCTGGACTCAAATGCTACCTGTCTAGTGAAGGGTCATTTCTCTTCTAAACTCGCAGCTCAAAATTTTAGTGGGAAGAAATGGCATCAGGGAGCAAATGTGTAGTGTAGCCAAAATCTTTCTAGTAAGAAGGATTCCGATATACCTTTGAGTGCTTTTTTTTTTTTGAGTCTGTGTTGCCCCATAATCCATTTATGTATGTTTTCTCGTACCAGTTATTTAGCCATTACATTTATCTTGTTTCAGTGGGGGTATTTAGATTAGCATTAAAATTCCAATGCACCTGGGTAATGTCTCAGGGTTGTAAGTGTGGTGCAATCTTTGTATTTGCACACAGGACAAACCCTTTAAAGACAGGGATGCCAGTCAATTGATGTTACTGTAAAGGCTATTAGTTGTTCTTAACAGACTTCTACCTGAAGTATTGGCAGTGTTGTTTCCTTCATGTAGTTGTCTTTGAGAGACACTGTTCAAAGAATAGAGTTCAGTCCTTTCTCTATGGGGCAGTTTGCTGAGGATGCAGTAGCAGTAGGGAATATTTATTCATTCAGCCTTAGATGTCTCTGCATTGTATTTAAAGCAGTAACTTTGTGATGAAAGATTTGCTCCCTCTGCTAACATAACTCTGCGCAGGAAGGGCTGAGTTCACTTCCTAATGAAATGATTGGACCTGCTAAATACTTCAAGCTCTTACGTTCTTGTGTCATCTTAATTGAGTGCTGTTATTAGCTTGGCTGCTGGTAACATAAGAGTCCACTACACGCCTCTTTTAATACAGCTGGGGCACAAGCAGGAAGGCAGACTTCCTCCTTTTGAGAGCAGCAGGAAGATGGGGCATTTCAGGAGACAAGTGTTCACTATTTACAAAATGCATAGCACATGGGCATCTGTAAAGTCACCTGCTGACAGCAGTGAGGTACAAAGCCCTCTCCTGTTACAGAGAAAGTGTGGGCTTCTCACAGATAGCCTGAGTAAGATTTGATAGGTTTTTATCTGTACCAGCTAAATGGTGCAGGTTTGGTTTTTGAGCATTTTTTTGTAAAGATATCTGCTCTTATTTAGGTGGATTTCCAGAAAAGCTCAACAGCTTTTGAAAATGGGGTCATGTATGTAAGTGTGCATTCACTTAAAATCCTCATTTCTCCATGGTTTGACTTGCAGTTGCCTGTGCTGTGGGTGGGACAAATGCAGTGGTCATGTCAACACTAAGGTTATATCATAACAGACCTGATTCCTCTGTTGCAAGCAGAAGAGACCTACATTTGTGCATTCCCTGTGATCTTGTCAGCTCATTTTTAGTGCTCCAGTGTCCATAAGCAACTGTATAATCTTTCCAAGGATAGCAAGAGTGGTACACTAACAGTGCAGATAAAACATATGGTCCAGAAGTTCTTGCAGAGGTGCTAATGCTGTAGAAGGGCAAAACCAGATTTGCTTGGTGCTGCTTGTGGATCTGCCTGATGGATGAACCTGTCCTGCTAAGCACCCATCTGCCTTCCTAAGCAAGAGCCTGGAACAGAACAGCTATTCGAGATTGGCATATTGTTATTCCTGGGTTCAGAGATGAACCAGCAAGTCCCCAGTCTACTTAAAGGTATTGGAACTGGTTCTTAGAAACACTGTTTCAGGAGCAGAGAGGGGCAAAAAACCCTTACAGACCCTGAACAGTTCAGGAGGGATCACGATTACAATGATAAACTACCTGTCTACCTACATGAGTCCTGGGTTCTGCCTCTTTTGCATGAGGTATACATACACACATTTAGCACTTTGGTAAGTCTCAAAAATGAGTATTTCACCTATTAGGTCAACCCCAGGCCTTGCTTTCAGTTGTTCTCACAGACAGCTATTCTTACCATGCAGGAAGTCTTTTTTTTTTTTTTTT